>JAHZND010001948.1:0-10108 GCA_027744115.1 Acrocyrtus sp. NNG-2020
CTCCCTTTGACGACTATCCTTCCAAAAACTCCAAACGCCAATCCAGCAAGAAGACTGCCCACTCCCACTGCGATTCCTGCGAAACCCGTGTACTTTCTGGAGTCTTCTCCTAGCGCTTCCGAAAATCCAACGGATGTGGGGTAAATGATAAAAAATGCAATTTCCAATCCATTATAAATGCACGATGGGACTAGAAGAAGCATGTGAACATTCTTAAATTCACGGAATGGCTCGGTTAATGACTTGCACCAGTTTTTGTTTCGCTTTCTATTATCTGCCTTTGCAATAAAGCCCTCGCCGGACTCTGCATCTTTTGACTTTACGCTAGTACAAAAAAACAAGCAACAGTTAGTAATTGTAATTGAAAGAATTAATTTTGAAAGTAATTTCGAAACTGTATACCGAGGTGGACGGAGGGAGCCTAGAATAATTGTCGCCAAAGCGGCCATCCCTGCCAACATTGATATCATAAATATGCGGGTATCTTTGTCAATATGAGTAACTCCTTGGAGCTTCCAAAATACGAATCCATTTCCGAAAAGTTGACTATCATAAAAAATTAACCAAAATAAAAACCTGCTCAGCATCTCAAATAAAATAAAAAAATGTTGTTGTCTCATTTTACCCAAAGGACATAATGACCCAATAAAGTCCCATATTTTTATTAATTGTATCCTTTGTACTGCATTTCGTGATATAAATTCCGTTCGTCACCCAGATGCACGCTGAAGCAAATCCGACCAGCACAGAAGTTCCATACAGGAGCACCACATTTTGGAAGAAGAAGCTGCCAATGTAAATGACATACACGGCAGTTCCCAAAGTCATTGTTGTTCGCAAGCCAGCGCAAGAAATGACCATTGGCATAAGAAAGTTTGCAAAAGCGAAGACACCGTTCACTATGGACATTGAGATGAAGCCATTTCCAGTAAAAGTAGGGTCTTCCTTTTGTACACTGAATAAGATGGCTTGCTGCAAAATGCCAAAATTTTCATTATCTAAATTAGCTCACCAAAAAATTGCCATATTTTGAGAAACTATTTTACCTGAATGGCGCAAATCGTCAGCCATGCTCCAATTAGGAGCATGTAGCCCAAGCTGAACGTAATCACATTTCTCATCGTGCCACTACTACTTGCACTTGGCTTCTCCATTTTGGGGCCTGGTTTCTCGGAGCACTATTTCCAAAGTATATATCCTCGCAGGTCCAGCGCTAAAATAGTACTGAGGATAATTAATCCGATATCTGGACTTCTTAAGCTGAATCTGGAAGTAGTTTGCTAACTGTTCATCAATCATCGATAAGGGCAATCTTGGAATGCTATCCGACCTTCAGCCAGACACCTTCTGATTGCATTCGACCGAAAAATCCGCTTACATAATCTGGTTTTCATTTTAATTAAGTCTTTCTGGCCAAATCAACTTTATGTCACAGATGTCAGTGAGGTATGTGGAAGTGGGATGCAGAAAAAAGATGAGCAAAAATACTGATAAATCGAATGCGCGTGTGTGCTACTATCTAAGTTCTAGTACTGCTTTTTACCATAAATACATATTTATTAATGGCCTGACAGTAACGCTTGAACACTCCCCCACTTATACTAATTTTATGCAGGTTTGTCCATCAAAAATAGGAACTACATTTGACTCAAAATGTGAGACGGGAAAGTGATACAAAAAAGTTTTCAGTGGCTCTTCTTTTTCTTACTGGAAGCTTGCAAAAATAATGTATATATGGATAATTCATTAAGCTCACATCCGAGTTTAATTTTGCTGAGAATTTTAATGCGAAGCAAAAAACAACTTCTCATTTTCAGTTACATAACTGCTTCGCACTATCAACCAATCACTCATCGAGAGTCATTTCAAGTTCAATGCGACTTAATCATTGAACTGTAAGAAAAGATCAGAGGGGGGAAATGATTAACGATTTTTTTTATCTGCGCTTCGTTCGATCCAGCTTCAGGTTGTAATTGGAAAAAGCTGGAGATGGAGATTAATTCGCAGACATAAGAGCTGTAGTTCAGGCGCAGTAAAATGATGTAAGCAGCTATAATCTTACGATGATTGAGTCATTCTGCAAAATTCACAGCGAAAACCAGAAGTGCATAGTGCACGTCAATTACACGAAAGTTCATAGGGATCTGCACGTGTATCAGAGTGAGAGCAGATTTTGTGGCGCCGGCATCTCAAGAATAGTTTTTTTAGTTAATGAGCATTTCGCTGTTAATTCGCTGTACTTAGAGATACTCCTGTTGAGTTTCGGTGTACCTATTTGAGTGATTTTTTTATGCTGACAGCATTATTCCGTGCAAGCGTGTTTAAAAAGTTATGTGTCCGCCAGTCCGCCTTTCTTTTCAATATTCATGATGATTTTCCACGGTAATTTTTTTAAGATTTAAAAAGTCGGAACCCCATTTTTTCAGTATATTTTTCTTGACCTAACGCAATACAGAGACACCGTGGAAGAAGAAAGGCTAGCCTGGCCTATAATAAATCGTGTGACACTCACTCACACTCTTGAATTTCCAGTTTCATCCCATTTCCCTGAACGCCCGTACCTACTCACCCTTAAAGAAAGATGAAAATCACACGAGTAGAGGGACTGAGAGATCCGTGAAATATTGCGAGATGACAATGCACCCCTCTGCTTTATTACATTTTCATGACATTACTCCCTTTCTCTCGGAAATCTAAAAAAAGTAGAAAGACAGGAATAATCTACGCATTACATTTTTTTCACACAGGCAAATGTCGTGTCAATGGGTCTTACGGGTGGGCTATAGGCTTGAAAAATCTCAACCGTGGCAATACTTGATGAGTCTCTTGATGCTCCGATACTCCCATATATAAAAATAGTAGTCATGCATGCACACAGCTTCTCTCATGCCATCTCAGAAAAAAAAAATTGTGACAATGTATCATAAACCACAATGGGACATCTTACATGGAACTTTAAACAATAGAACACATGTTTCAACTTTTATTTTTCCCTAAGACCCCAAACCACATGACAAATGGCTAGGTGTGTGGGCTTTAGCCATCTTCTCCCAGTGGATTGTGTGGTGGAGACGAAGAGTTGAGATTTTTTTGTTTGGAGATTCGATGATAGACTTTTTCCCGTTCAAAATATGAAACGCAACACAACCAGAAGAGAGCTACATAAACAAGCGGAGTGGCACATTCAAAAAAAAATATGCGTGGCACCGAAAAAGGGTTTTTTTCTTCAAAGCTTCCTATTTATTTTCCACTTTTTTACGGAAAAAAATATGAGCCAGCTGCTGAAATATCTTAACCATAAAGAACAAGAAGCTTACTGAATCCTAAAAATAAGTGAGCTTAAATTATGTAAAGCTGCTTTGTGTACGGAGGCTTTCGGCTAAGGGCTTTTGAAAACTCGTTATTTTCAAGTTAGATAAATATCTGAGGGATAACTGGGAGTAATTAAATTTCAAAAGTTACAAAATAAAGTACATTAACGAGCTGGGAAGAGTATTGTTCAAAAAATGTGGCTGTGAAGAGCATAACTAAATAAAAAAAGAGAAGATATGGCCTGACTCTACGACTTTAACTTCCCCATAAAAGAAATGGGTTATGAAATGAAGCTTGTCGATATCTTCAAAGGCTTTACGCAAATCGGCACATTTTGACTTCTGTAGCAGTCAATCACTGTCATAATATGAAGCCGTGCCTCTTCCTTAATTTTGCCCGATGATGTAACGATGCAAGCCAACTTTGCCAATAAATTAATAGATATGAGCGCAAACAGATCCATCACGAAAATGACAGCTTAAAAATAACGCGCTCAATTGAATAAAATTTGAAGGGAAATCTACATATTGTTTTGCACAATTCGAAATCGGTCAAATTGTAGCATTTATCTAAGGGAAAAAAAGTAAAAGTTTTTTTGTTTGGATTTTATTGCTAGATGCACTTTTTGATTTTTATATTTTCCAGGTCCCTGCACATTTTTTATAGAATTCAATGATGCAGATAAACTGCAACGTTTAGTTTGACCTGAACTCATTCAAGGTTAAAAGGATAATAGTGAAGGAGCAGATGTCCAGTTGAGCTGATATTTTAAGCTTCAACTACTTCATTCTTGGATGAGAAAAGCTGCAGTACAATAAAAATATTTATTTTTAGGCTTGATCAGATACGGAAAAGGGTCCAGAAGAGTAAAGTTGAACTAGGTCAGTAGTCCATTAGCCCTTTTGGCTTAAAGTCATTTTTACAATAAAAGTCAAATGCAAGTTGTGACGCATTGTTGGGGATCATCCTACTCTTTAAGCCAATCGTAAGAGGATTTGCAATCAGCTACGCCAACCTAAAATAAATAAATAGGCAGTGGGGTAAGCAAGCTTTTAATTCCAATTTATGCGCAGCCTGTTTTGACTTTTTTTAGTGAGTGGTGCTGTTACAGATGCGCTTCTACAACTTATCCATATTCATTGAAAATATTTGACAGTGAAAATTTCTGACGACAACTCACTATCGGAGTACGTACGGCCGTAAATGAATTCGAAATGTCAAAACTGCTTTTTGACTTCAGCCTTACTCCTTTCAGCAGTCTTTTCCAGCAGGAAAATAGCAGCGTGTAATTGAATACACTTTAACATTTACGTAATAATTTTTAGCTTTTAGTATGCCTTTTTAGCTGCGTTCTTCTGACACATTGCAGGGTTCCCAGTCACTGCCATTTCAATCGGGATAAAATACTCGATCCTGACTTTTTTTTTCATATTTTGAATGAAGGGAACACACAAAATGCATTATTAGCTTACGTAAATACTCAAAATGCCACAATCAGCCCTTGTCCCTTGTGAAGGCTGAATCCAAGGCACACTGACATTGTTTGGCATTGAAACCAAAACTGAATTCTTTTCATATTCGTTCTCACAATTGTCAGTAAAATGTCAGGAGAAGGCTGTTTGCTTCAATGCATTTCAGTGCTCTTTGATTGTGATATTTTTTTACGAGAAAAGAACAACTGCGTTAACCTTCTCAACAATGCAGATAAGTTTTAGAGCTGCACGCTGCAGTGAAAAGACATTTATTCGGTCTCACTGACCTATAGCACTATTATGGTTTTAAAATATCGAATGACAGAAATATCTGAAAAGGAATAGAAATTCCGAGGTGATTCGAGCGAAAGTGAGAGGCGAAGGATGCCTTTTTCTTAGATCATGATCAGCTTTTCAGCTGTACTTTGGGGAGTTTTGGACCTACGCCCTCCAGCACCATGAACTTTGATTTGTTAAGAGTCCTTCACAGCGAGTGTAATGCGAGGTTTACGACGTTTTTTATGAATGTGTACACACGTCATAATTTTTGAGTAGGATACATTTACCGGTGAATTACATGCATGCTGACATTTTCCACATGAATTGGAAGTATTGGAATTTTAGGAATGAAAAGGAAGGAAAGTCTCACAACAGTCACTCCCAGTTTTCCAAAAGTCGTAAAGATGCAGAGCGTATTTTGTGAAAATATATTTTCCAGATATTTGGGCTTATATCTTTTTCTGAGTGAGCAGGGAGGCTGCAATATTTAATAGGGCGAACTTTTGCTTTTGTGATGCACTTTTTCTAGCTTTCTATAATTAAGGTAAGCCGATATGACGAAACTCGAGTTTTCGTTTTGGGTGGGAGTAGTCAATGAAATGGATGAAGCAACTGGTCATAAGAATAATACCGTCTTTGCCTATTAAAATTTTTTCTAAAAACATATTCATCGAAGGATTCCTTTGAAATCTTTTTCTTTTCTATTCATCTTGAAGCTTTTTATGGTGTGGTGATTTTTCAAGATGGCATGAAATTTTTTTTTTGAAAACATGCAATTAATGACCCGTGTTAAAATGGGAAATGTAATGAATTTCTTTCTTCGTCTGTAAGATTCTACTGTAGTTAGCATTAGGCTAAAAAGTAAATTTTCATCGCCTTAGTTAATTTCTACAATTAAGTGTTGACGACGCTAGTAAAAAGAGAATAAAAATGTCTATGTCTTGCATAGTGCACTGTGCACATTCCGTAGTGCCGGAGCACACTTTTCTTCAGCTATGCAATATTAACCGTGGGGAAACGAGCTGAGTACATGACCCACCCAAAATTCAATCACCAGCCATTACTTACACTTCACTGAAGTTTGGTCCCCATCTCGTTTTTTACTTTTATTTTCTCTTGCCCTTCACAGTGGGTTAAGCAAGAGATAGTAGACATTTATTGGCTGAATGAGTCCGTCAGGATATGAGTTCGGTTCAAAAGTAAAAATTACGCTAAAAGAAGCGCTCTTTTCAATCACATATTTTTTATCACCCAAAAAAAGAATACTTTTTTTAGCTTCACATATCTATATCTGTTATGAATCATCCTCACATTTTCTTTCCAACTGGGCATACATGCTGAGCCATTCTACGTAAACTCAGCACCTTCATCTCCCTCTAGAGACATCTCCCCACGAGGGTACTTTGGGGTTATCATTTATTTTCTCTTACCCTTCACAGTGGGTTAAGCAAGAGATAGTAGACATTTATTGGCTGAATGAGTCCGTCAGGATATGAGTTCGTTTCAAAAGTAAAAATTACGCTAAAAGAAGCGCTCTTTTCAATCACATATTTTTTATCACAAAAAAAAGAATACTTTTTTAGCTTCACATATCTGTTATGAATCATCCTCACATTTCTTTCCAACTGGGCATACATGCTGAGCCATTCTACGTAAACTCAGCACCTTCATCTCCCTCTAGAGACATCTCCCCACGAGGGTACTTTGGGGTTATCCAGAAAAAAAGCTTTTTTCTTCTTCCAATTCTAGGGTAAAAAAATTATTTTCCCAGGAATATAAAAATCACGCCAAAAAAGTAACACATTTCTACCAAACGTAAAAAACGGAATTTCGGCTCCTTTCAACTTTTTTAATATTACTCATTTGACAAAATGTTATTGATGGAATATTGCACGTAATGTCACCCCAACCCCACCCCTAAGCTCAACATGCAGCTCTTCGCTCTTAAAGGACAAAGTGCTTGATGATACATATCAACCCCACTTTCATCTTTCCCTTACCAATTGCTCGTTATTACAAATGTTCGGAAACGTAATTCGGTTAATATTACAAGGACAAACACGACTAGTCAATTTGAGATTGCTTCTATTTCACATTTTAGCCCAATTTTCTATATGAAGATGTACCGACCGAACAAGTATCGTCCTGAGTGAATTGCATTTTCCTTATATTATGGGATCCTACTTTGGGGCGGAAATCAGAGTGAAATGATATTAGAGTAATGATGAAAATGGCGCAATTTACTGCACTTTACACAACCTCTACCCTTACCCTTCGATTTTCCATGGATGGGGTAATTTGGGCAAAATGTATATGTACCCATATCTCCCTATTTATTTTTGGACGAGAAAAAGTTTATTTTCCGGTGCACTTTCCTTTCTCCTTTGCAATCCCAAGTTCACATAAGATTCACAAGGGATTGCAATAAAAATTTCATAAAAGTGCATCAAGCTAATAATAATGACAGTGATTTCGGTTTCAGTGCAGTTCCCGTAATCGCGTCAGTTTTTGGTTGGGTGGGTGAAACGTACTTCACTGTTTTTGTTACGGTTACTCCCTCGAAATCTGGTTCGGCACTTTACGTGAAATGTGGTGTGCATCCAAAAAAATACTTTTTTTCTCGGGACTGGCTCGCTCCCACTAAAATTCCATTTCTCGTGTGACCGGACAATACTACATTTTAACAATGTTATGTCTCCAAAGAACGTTGGGAAACAACAACATAAACAGCCGACAGCAGTTTTGGAAAGGATGCACCGCAGATGTTCGGTTCGGAAAAGTGCATTCTTCATACAATATGCATGTGCTGGGGTTTTCCTACCTCCACCCCACCAAAAAAGCCGACAGCAGTTTTGGAAAGGATGCACCGCAGATGTTCGGTTCGGAAAAGTGCATTCTTCATACAATATGCATGTGCTGGGGTTTTCCTACCTCCACCCCACCCCACCAGAAAACTGCACCGCCAAAGTGCATCACTTATACCACCGTGACTGCTGCTTCTTATGACTTTAGCTTTCTCACCTTAATTTTCTGGCGGTGAAAAACTTTTCCCCTCCGCTGCTTTCCACTTTTCTCGAATAATGCCGAAATATGAGTAAACAAACGCCATCTCACAAAAGTGTTTCTTTTTCTCAGTTTCTCCCTAAATAATTCCAGCCAAGAGCAACCGGCAACCCTCACAAAAATAAATTCACTATCATGTTTTTAAAGAACAAACTTACTCAAGTTAGTTTAGGTAACTATCATGGGAGAAAAAAAAAGATTATAGCGCTGTCTTGCAAGTGAGCCCGTGTAATTTTCAATTGCCTACAGGATTTGTACAAAAGAGATGTTTTTTTATTTAAAAAAGGGGGAAATGATTTGGTTGAGGAAGTAGAGCCTTTTCTTTAGTATTATCCGTCTACAGGCTATTTTTCGTAACCATTACAAAACTGTTACATTAGAAAATAGAGCTGTAATAACATTTTACCAGCTTTGAACCTCTTTTCCGTTTGATGTTGATGTGCGGCCGTTTTCCACATTGTTCTCCACTGGGCTGTGAACAACAGCTAGAAAATACAAGATGGAAATTGCTCACTCTTTTTTTCCCAAATGCCCCCAAAACGGATTACTGGAAATGAGAGGAAGCGTGACAGAACTAGAGAAAATAGAGTAGAATGCAAACACTCCGCTTTCCAATGAAGTAATTATGTGCAGTAAGAGTGAAGCATAGCCAAGCTGGAGACACTGGAGCCCGCTGTCCATTTCAAAAATGGGCAAGCAAAAGCAAACCTGCTAATTATTTTCTCTTTTTTGGTGTGGAAGCCTAAGCCCCATAGAAAAAGCTTTTCGAGTTGATTTATTTAATCATCTTTTTGCATGGGAAACACCGAAAAAGTGTATCCTCATTTTGGTAACGTACGCCGAGAGGAGGAAGTAGTGCTAAATCCTAATTGTCAAGAGTTTCCGCTTCAGTGAAAGTCAAAGGGAGGACTGTGCTCCTAAGGACAAGATTTTGTCGCCTTGTTTCTTGTCGCTTGTCATATCGTTTTCTACTTTTCCTATTATTACGTAAGTCCAAAACCCCAGGATTGAATATGCAGCCATGCAGGCACGCGTCTTTGGTGAAAATGGTAAGTTGGATGAACTCGTTATGTGAAATGAATAAACGTAGCGCGCCAATAAAAGGAGAATATGTACGGGGATGAGTGATTTCCACAGTTTGCTTCATTTCTTACATCCCTGGAGGGAGTGTGCTTCATTTCTTACATCCCTGGAGGGAGGCGCGTGTTCGGATCGGGAACGCTTCAATGATGAGAGGATGAGTGAAAATGAAAATGACATTATTTTCTAGTGTAGCTTTTTTAGAGGAAAAAAGGGTGACGGGACAGATGGTAAAATAGTAATGTATAAAATCCTCTTTTCGTATCGAGTTTGTTACGCACTTACTGAAGCGTACGCAACAGTGGCTGTTTTCCAGTCGGCAAGATTTTCACGGCAGTGCTTATATCGCACCCAGCTCTGAAATCCTTTTTGATTCTGATGTGAATGAGATGGCTCTTGTAAGAAAAGGCGAGGGGGATGAGTGTTTTGTGTTGTCGGAAAGGGATGTTATCCCTTTCAAGTGAGATGATACCTACTCTGAATGAGCTGATGATTAAGGATGGAAAATGCTTCAGCGCTTCCTGGAATTTTTCCAATATTTTTTTCCCAGTGGCACTTGTAGCATTTCGCCAGGGTGAGATGCTAATGTTTGGAGTGATTTGGTCCAGTGAGCAACAAAAGAAAATCATTTTCAAAGTGGGTGACGCTCTTGATGAAAAGTAAAAATGTTTGCACTAAAATACATTTAGATGTCGTACGATTTCTCATCGAGCAGACTATTTTCTCATTTATATAAATAGCAATTTTGGAAATAATAATATTTTTGTAGTTTACGTTTGATTAGGATCCCCTCAGGCTCCTCGAACAAGCTCCTATCATCCCAGCAGCTACAGTTTCAAGTAGACAGTCGTAGGTTCTAGTTAATTAGTCACATTAGTTAAAAATATTTTGAAAACATTTTT
>JAHZND010001949.1:0-20260 GCA_027744115.1 Acrocyrtus sp. NNG-2020
AAAAAGCCGGAGTAGTGCAAGTGCTCGGGCATTTTTGCATAGTATTTTTTTAAATAAATAGTTTTGAGTGGAAGTAGACTTGATGAAGTTCCTAAATATGGAGCGGAGGCAAAAGTACATCGAGGAGATTTTGAAAAGACAGCAGCGGCAAATTTTCAAAATTTCAAAGGAACTGGAACTCCATCGAGAATTTCTCAATTTGCAGTTTGGTAAGTGTGGTTTTGTTATTGTTTATTGTATTTATCATGAACAATGGTATTTTTATTTTTATCATTGTTTCTAAAACATGTGTTTGCATTTTGCTATTTTGCAGAATCGTTTATGGAATTCCTGTTCCAAAATGGAGGGCAGCTCATTCAACTTTCAGGGAAAAACGGAGTGGAGGATGAGACTGGAGTTTTCTTTCCAGTGAAAAGGGATAAGAATGGGCAAGTTAAGAATGAGGAGGATAATGACAATGACGCAGATGATACCAAAGACAAGGAGGATGAGCGTGAAAGGGAAGATAATGATGAGGAGAGGGGCCTTCAACAACCAACGGATGGAGAAGACGATGCTGGTGATAGAGACATTATGGAGGAACTTCCTCCACCACAAGCAATCCTTGGATCACCTTCTGCAGACTTCTCGGTAGAAAATCAGGACAATGACAGACCTATTTCAAATAAGAATGGTAATTCTCGTCGCGAGGAGTACTTCCGTGGCCAGAGTAGCAGTAGGAGATCATCGCATAATATAGTGTCATCGTCGGATGCTCAAAATGTGGATGACGATTATGATGAAGGGGATGAGTATGATGGCTCACAGCCGGAAGTTATGAAATGTGAGTAACAAATTGCAAGAATAACTAAATCTATCGTAGATTTTATGGGAAAGTCCGTGCTGTGGGAAAGAGTGTTGCTCAACATTTTTTTTTAAATGCAGCTGACATAACAAAAGTTTGCAATTAGGGTATTTTAGACACTTTATAATTAGAAGAGCATTTTATTTATTTGTTATAAAAACTGTGTTGTTACTTTCCAGATGATATGAACCATTTCATGTTCTCACATTTTTTGGATGGGGGTGACGACGGCAATGATATGGACGATTCCTACAATGATAATGACGATGATGTAGGCATGTACGATAATGATGGCGAAGGTAAGCTAACATTGAAATAATCTGCATTCATTTTATTACGGTATTATGGTACGTTGTATTAATAAATGAATGAACTGTGTTTCTTAAACAGAAGGCGCAGAACAAGTTAATCCGAGACAATCCATGAGCAGTAGCCGACAATGGTCTAACAGTAATTTTGGTCGTGGCGTTTCAGCCGGAAACATGCCACAAATGGCACCAAAACCCAATACCAACGGTCTTCCTGTTCCGGCAAGCAATATTCCTCACAATGAGCGTACATGTCGCTATTGTGGAAAGACATTCCACTGGAAGCAAAGTTGGGTAATTCACGAACGCACCCACACAGGTGAAAAACCGTATTTATGCAAATGTGGAAAAGCATTTAGCCAAAAATCAAATATGAACACCCATGCCAAATCATGTGCGCAAGCAATGACTACACAAAAGGGAAAAACAACTGTATTCCAAATGAAGTGCTCCCATTGCCAAAAAATGTTTACACATAAGAAGAACTTGGATCTCCACATGGAAAAATTTCACCCGGAAGTTCTCAATTTATCAGTTAAACCGTCTTCATCTTCATCATCTCCTTCGTCCTCCTTTCATCTTAATGGCTCAGCAATGATGGAGGCTGAGATTGCTGCAGCAGCCGCTCGTGCTGCAGAAAATGCAGCAATTCTTCAAATTCTGAAGAGTGCCGCATCGTCTCAAGTTACCAGTAACAGTAGCACCAGCATGAATAAAACCCACTCCGGGTCCTTGTCTCCATCAATCAATCACAATACCAATAGCAATAGCAGTTTAACAGAAGACAGGAATGGGCGCTACCCGTGCCCCTATTGCCCAAAGAGGTTTCCTGTCAAAGGTACGCTTGAGCGTCATTTAAGAGTCCATACGGGTGAAAAGCCCTTTTTGTGTGGAATCTGTGGGAAAGCGTTCACACAAAAGGGAAGCGTCAAGTTGCATCTGGAGCGTGTTCACAGGCAAATTATGTAAACATTACTTAACCAAACTTCTCAATGAAGACTGTGTAATTCATGCAAGCAACCGTATTGCATTTCAAACTATGCATTTATATTTACATTAGCGAAAGAAAAGACTTCTCGAAGATAAATTATTATTATTTATCCTGTAAATTTTAATGAGCAGGACTGAAAGCAATGATCCGCAAAGGTAAAAATGTTGCCAAAATAAGTTTTCCATGAAACAACATTTCATATATAAATGTTAGTGCATTAAGTTTTCTTCGTTTTCTCAAATGTCTGTCTTGAAAATGACATTATCGTTCATAGTAGCAGTAATTGAAATAATAACCGTATTATGTAAATAATATAACCACTCTGCGTAACACATAGCCATATCGTGCATAAAGGAATGAGATTATTGAACCAAGCTATATATTACTTTCACGAGCGTAGTATTTTTATAGACCAAAGGGGTAGCAATGATTATCCAAATTGCGAATTCCATTTGTATACTCAGTAAATTAACTTTCAAATGCCATGATGCTTTTTTGAAATGATGAGATTATTGTTAAGCAGTGTATTGACTAACTGGAGTTTAGGCTGTAAGGTGAATAGAAAAAAACTATGTAAATACTCTTGACAGGTTTAAAACACATATATCATCACAGTGCTCCAAACTCATAGCTGATTTCCGAACTCGATCTGCAGGTACATGAATGGCAGCAGTTTGGTAGTTGGAATCATGAATCATAATAACCACTAATGACTAAGCAATTTAGCAGCTACAGATGACAGTTATTAACTGATTACTAGTTTTTATAATGACTAAAAGTAGGTAATATATGTAGTTACATAGGCGTGTAGATAATAAAGCCGACTAGTGTCTCCAGTAGAAAGAAAGTAGAAGCATACATATTTAGAAGACACCAATTTTTACAAATTGGAAATGAAACTACAGGGAGCTACTTACAAGCTTTACAATCCGAAAATTATAATTTGGTAACCAACATGTAAGAGTTATAATTTATCCCATTCTTGCATAACAATAAAAACTGCTGAATTGTTTGTACAAAAGTTGTTGGGGTAGATGTCATCTGCTAAAGGTGAAAACGGAAAGTAAATCCGAACCGGAAGTATTTTGAAGGAATGTTTCTTCGCGTTGTAACATTGTACAGATCACTTAAGTGTATTTTACCACTCGTATTTGTACTAGCATTATTATTCCATTATTTTTACTACTTACTAATGCAGCAAAGCAGTTAAATTATTAACCATATGTTACCAGTTTATTAACTCGAGGTATTTGCAAACGTGTAGATTTGCTGATATATGATTAAGTTGGAAATTCTCAGAGTAGCTATTGTAAGCGAAGAAACAGCAAAGTATTAATTTTGTTCTGTTGTGACAACACATAAGAAGACAAAAAATGTCAAGCTACTTAATATTAATTGATCACCCGACACTACTTAAGAAAAGAGTGCGATGTTTATAGTATGGAAAAAAGGTAGCTTTTAGAAGCAGCTATACCAAGTTGAACCGTTGTTGTACACAGTTAATTTATTAAAAAGTACACGATAGATAACACGCTTTTTGTACAAAAATACTAACGATGAACATTATTATTGTAATTCCTAATTTATCTCAGTAATCATCTCAACCTACTAATAATCTTTGTTGTTTTCTTGTTAAATAATTTTATTTTTCAATGTATTGTGAAAATATATTATAGCAACTTCTCTACTACACACCATTGGCAGGATATTTTAGTTGCAATTGTTTTTGTAGAATTTACCTAAAAAGAATCTCTCTGTTTTCTTGTGATATAATATTTAATAATGCAATACAAATAATAATACAAGAAACGAATTTCGAAAGAAACTGCAGCAAGGGAGACGCCAAGCTGTGCTTTTCTTTTACTTTGGGTTCATTGATTTAACATTGTTCGCACTGCAGTGGCAACATTTATTTTTTGCGAATTGGCATCATTTTCCAAGCGCATTTTTTTGGTAAATTGGCTGAGTTTAGATGCTTCACGTTGGTGCTAATTATTGTTATTGTTTTTGAAATTCACTTGTCTATCCAAACTGCATTCATGCTCAGCATCAAATGAACTGTCTCGGTTGATTAACTCTGTCAATTCAAATTGCAAGCACCAAATACCGCAACATCGTGAGAAAAAAATACACCTGTAGCATAGCATGCTATACTGCCTTTTGATCATTACGGTTGTATAGTTTGTCTTCGCCTGCAAAATTTCCCTTTTCCCAAGCAATCAAGATGGCACGCCACGCCACTCTTTGGGCTAAACAAATTGACAGAAAGGGAAAACTGCTACAATTTTTTGAAAAGGAATTTGCAATAGGCTCATTACTTTTGATCTCCTATTATTACCCTCATCCTACCCTACCATCATGTTTCCGTGCTGTGCACTCTTTATGGGGAATGGGGATTATTAGGCACGGAAGAAAAAGCATTTGGGAAGATCTTGACCAAATAAGAACAGGGAAATGCTTAAGATGGGATTAAGAAGTGTACAATCGCGCAAAATCGCATAGTAAAAGCTTCTTTTCCGCTTTTTATTTCTGAGAGATGGAGGCATCCCTTATTATTTATTAGATTATTATTGTGGTAAGTGTAGCATGAATGGAGGAAATTGGAGTAGTATATTTTAATGAAGCAGTATGAAAAAGCGGATCACAAATAGGCGCATATTTTTATCCTTAAGAGGGCTTCTCTTTTTACTATCATAATTTCACCCATTATGTACTTAATGTGGCCCAAAAATCAATGCGAAGCCAAAGGCATGAAGAAATTATTGCTTCTAAATTAACGCTGATAATCCATTTCCTATAAAAATGAAAGAAAAAAAAAGTAAGAAAGGGAGCTCCTTCCTGCTCCCAAAACCTCGAACAAGGAGTGTCCATCTTCTTCAAGGAGTTGCTTAGTATTTTTTTCAAAGACAGCACCACTGAAAAAGGAACCGCATAACTTATACATTCCACCTGGTTTTGCTGCAGGCACTTTGCTGGGCCACATTTTATCATCACATATCGCTTAGCCGAAGAGAAAGAGAGAAGCGAGCCAACTCGAACCTTTAAGCGATAGGTATAACGGTACCGCCTCACTATATACCTACTCACTACTAGTCTCTAGCAGCTTCAAAGAGTAGCCTTCCATTTTACTTTTTCTACTTCTAACTTTTCTTTAATCAATATAAAATGCTAACTAGCTAAGAATAATAATGCATCAACTTCCCTTCGTCTTTCGAAGAAGGGAGGACGACGCACAAAAACGGAATCATTGTTATCATCAACGGGCGCAGCAGAAGTGCTAAGCATCTTTCTCATCACTCTCAGCCACTATTATCCTTCCACACTTAATAATATGCATGTAGCCTTCTTTTCTTGTGCATACGCAGTTCATGGCTGCAGCAAAATATAAAATCAAGTTTAAGACGTATCGAAGAAGAATTAGGTGGAACAACCTGTAGCATACATATTTGCAGACACATATGCATCCACAAAACAGGAACAACCGTTTTCGTAAGTGGTAAATTTTCCACCTGCTCCACCTGTTTCATTCAGTTTTCTTTGCGTTTAGCACCTTTACTCTACCACATAAAAAAACTCCTTTGAAAGTACAAAACGGATGACTGTCTGCATTGTGTTGAATTCTTTAGTATGCTAAGTAATATATTTTTTTCTTGTATTGTCCCCATTGTTGTTAGATGCTATGAGATATATGATGATGAAGAGGAATGGCTTTTTCCTAAGAGCTCCTTTTTCAAGTGCACTTTTGCTTAATAAGGGAAACTCACATCAGTACAAAAGCGACTGCAGCTAAACCGAGGCGGGGGCTTTGCATTCATCATCTTTTTAACTATTCAGCGCTCGACTCTCTCCGTGAAACTCATATATGTAGTTAATCACGTAACCATATATCTATGTGAAAAAATGTCGTTATTCTGTTATAAAAAGTCGTAAAAAAAGATCATATTTTACTCTTGAATATTTTATCGCAAATCACAACAAATAAAAGAATTTCGTGAGAAAGTTGAATAGTAAATGAGAGTAGGTCCATAAGCAAATTAACTTAAGTTGAGGTAAACACTTTAAAAAACCTCATTCCTATGTGCATACAAGCGCTATTAAGTAGATTTGGAGGTTTTATTGAAGAAAAGTTACTATTTTTTTAGAAAAATGATTGTATGCTAAGCATTCAGCTACAACTCTTTTAGAGTTTTGGATTACGTGCTGAATGCATAATTTTTTGAATTTCGTACATGCCTAGGCTTTTCGAGTCAAATTTTACCTCTTGCGTCTTGCCTTTTACTCATTCTTCAAAATTCTAGTATGCTTACGAGCACTTTAAAAATTCATTCATTTTTATTAATTTCTTCATAAAGCTTACTAATGCAGACATTAGGGGAATAGAAGTGCATAAATTTTACCGAAGATGAACTGATCATTCCCCTTCTTATCTTTGTCTCTATCTGTATGCACTAAAAAAGTGCATTATCAGTTTGAAGTTGATGATACCTATTTACAGAGTTATTGCATTACAATGCATTGGTAATTGGCGATGTTATTTCTTTACGATAATGAAGACAAAAATGCTGCAATTTACTGTAATCATTATTGGCGATATAAGTTCACTTTTTTTAAAAAGTGATCGTAGTAATATTTTTAATTTACTGCAGCTACGTGCCATGTGAATACAACAATTTAGCGTTTTTCACTTTAAAAATATGACGATAATTTCAAAATACACTTTAAGCAAAAATTTAAAATGTTGACAGCGAAATAACATCGTTCCCAATTTAAAAGTACAAAAGCGCTTTCCATTTTTTTTACCAAGAATAGAAAACCTGCATACGCACATAATATTTCAGTAGCAGCACAAGTGCAAAGCTCTTTTTCTGTTGGATCCACTAAAAATTGATTCGTCATGAAAAATGAGTTTCAGAAGTACACGTAAAGGAAAAAGTCTATCAAAAAGTGGAGACAAAACATTAACTATCGGTATTTATTTATTTCCACAGGAGAATGCGTTGCATTTTGCAATGTATAAATACACTTCGATACCTACCGTACAATGATTATCTCCAAATAAATGTAAAATGGCCTAATGTTAAAGTAACGTTTCTTTTTCAAAAAAAAGAACGTATTAAGCGTGAAATAGGATTACTAAACCAGAGAGAGATTCTAAAAGTAGCCTCGTCACGAACAACGTAACACCGTGCAATTGCAATGTAATACATCACCTCAGCATAATTTTATATTTCTAATTCTAGTATCACTTGTACAATTGCAATTTATCTCATCATGATCATCTCAGAAACTCTTTTTTTCTGAAAAAAATTGTTTAAAGTGTGTAAGGAACTTAAGCGGTTCACACCACCGCAAAAAAATTTATTCGACACTTGCTCAGGTCTCAAAATGTACAAAAATAGGATAAAAAGTGCTTCTACTAATATATATCCCTATCTCATATTACACTAGGATAAGTACATGACGAACATGTGTAGTCACAGAAGGAGAGAGAGAAGGGGTAGAAAAAAGGAGATCCTGTTGATTTTAAAGAGGCGAACAGGTTCACTTCTCTCTTCTTGGCATGGCATCTCAGTTCAGTCGCACACACGTTCATCCCGTCATGAGTGAGCAGTGTGTGAGTACAAAACTGTTACATGGCATTTTTTATTTCGAATATTCTTGAGTGCATTTAATACATACGTACAAGAGGCTATGAGTTTCTGATGGTAATGATGATGAAGGTAACGTTATAGAAGGTAAAACAAGCTTTTAATATCTTTCGATTTATATATCCATCTATCCAAGTATGCTTACTTACAGCTACGCACACAGGTGAGTAGAAGGACTCTCAGCAATTTCAATCAGACACGGCTAGGGAAGGGAGTCTTAAGACGGGGAGACTTTTACAACCCTTCTGCTTGATTCTCGTGTCCTCGTCATCGCCCATTCATTCTTGCTCGTTTGCTATCCTCGTAGATAAGCTCGTATAAAATATTACGCGCATTCCTAATTCTGCTGCGTATTCCATCGTTGTTTTCAGTCCTTTATTAAAATTTACATCCACAAAAATATGGGTCCAAGGACCTACATGTGTTGGCTATAGTCAAGGGAGTATTATTATAGCGAGAGGGAATCATAACTCTTTTTTTTGTGTCTGGGATAGTACATCCTTATAAAATTCTTTTCGGCAAAATGGTGATAGTGGATTTACTGCTACTTGTGCATATCATTTCTGCAAATCACTCTGTGTAGCCAGTGAATCAGCTTGTTTTACTGGTCCGAACCAAACCCCTTCGTCTAAAGAAACTTCTCCTTCAGCAAAAACTGCAGTTTAGTAATTGAGCCCATATTGAGCAAGTACTAAAAGTGCACACGGTGTAATTTTTAATGGTGTTCTAGGCAAAGTGGTCATTTTATAAAGCCAATCAATGCGCAAGGAATAAATAGGATGAAAAAGGAATTCGATATAGAGCTCCTATAAATCCTGAGATTGTAGATTGTATCAATGAGGAAGAGTGCGCTCAACCAGTATCGTGTAGTAGGATGTTTTAAACAATGAACATACAAACAAATATATTATTGCCGATAACTCTACAAATCAAGAAGGAGAAAGAGAGATGAGAACATGTATTACCTGATTGTTGCAGTGCAAAGATAAAGTTATGCAGAAAAAGTCGTGGACGGATACATCCTCATAGTGAAGTGAACGCCGAAATCAAGTTTTAAAAGAATTATATTTTTTGGTGGCAGCAGCAGTGATTTTTAGTGGATGTTATATTTTAATGATAAAATAGTGAATGTAATGGAATGAGTGCATGGCTCTTACATGAGTTGTGCTTCAAGAGTAAATTCGTATTACCCAAGTAAGTCTTTTTTTTTTGCATGTAACATTGTTTACTTTGTTGTTGTTTTCTTTGATAAGTGGGCCTAAAAAATCTCAGTAGACCTTCATATTTTTTTACCACACATACATACGCAAAAACCAGGCATGCCCACATTCATACCATTATATATTTTCATACCAGTTTTAACAACAGAAACAAAGCCGTTGCTGACCACTCTAGCACCTTGCCTTTTTCACCACCGAATCCTGCCTGATTTGCAATTCTTTCCCTACTTACTTTTATCTATGTTGCCACTCAACTCTTTTCCTCCTTTCATGTTTGAGTTACGCATCCTACATTTACGGTGATTCAAAAAGGCTGGCTTCGAGAGCAAAAAAAAATGTTAGCAAAGCGCATCAACCACTGGCTACGCTTACAAACATCGAAACGTAACGTAAACCACCATGTCGGAGAATAAAGCTACTCTCAGAAGGAACATTAACAAGTGGCCGGGCACGATCATAAAATTATTTATCTGATTCGTCTTCTTTTTTATTCCCTTTCAAAATATTGATGTTATATTAGCTATCGCCATACAAAAAGCCTTTTTTCCCCATTCCCCACAGTACACATGGCATGGCTACCTAGCAGAATTATTTCAAGTTAGGATTACGCTGGTTTGCGGGATTTTGTAGTGTTATAATAATCATAATATGCAATAAGGAATTGATGGTAGTTGTTCCTTTTTTGTGAAGGTATAGTAGCAGATAAGGTAGCGGAAAGGAGAATGCCCTGGTCAGTGGTCCTACATAAGTTTGTATAGTTTCTAGTATTGATGTTGGTCTGCTGCCTCGGATTATTATTACAAATCACGCTCAGAGAATGTTGTGCATGCTCCTACTGATGATAAAACAGCGTCTGCACTTTTTGTGGCGGTGATGATAATATCGTCATCTCGAGTTCCTTTTTGAACATCTCATGATGCCTAATAGTCCTTCTACCTGACATTCTTTTTTTTCTCCTTTTTTGAGTTCTCTCTACCATTACTACACACAAAGGGAGGGTAGGAAAAAGGCAGAGTGGCAGAGGACTAGGGCTATTGCGATATCGAAAACGGCACCGTACCCTGTTAACACGATGCGATACGACGACAGTTAGGCAACAACGCTGATATGCAGCGTAACAGACGCTTCGCGAATCGTAAAATAGAAAATAGTGCTCAGAAAGAGAAATAGGGAAATGGTGTTGGATTTGAGAGAGAGATTTGAATGTACACTTTGTGCCTGAGCAGACCCCCTGGTTGATTACATGTTTCTTTTTTGAATTTGTTGGCAATTGTATTAAGCACATTATTTCATTTCTCGTCGATTAGTTAACATTTTTTGTGTGGTTTCGTCTTGGCTTGCTAGCGCTGTGGCAAGCTGACAAAAAAGGAGTTTTGTGTGGAGTTGCAACAGCAATCCCAGCTAAATGAACAGAAGCAACGGAACAGTTTCAATTTATTAAAAAAATACGACAGAGTGACGTGAGTGAACCAGTAAGTTTGCCTTCGTGATTAGTACGAGTTCCTCTTACGGCAAAAAGAGAGTGTATTGTATTGTGGATGCAGTCATTTAAATTTTTTGTGGGTCTGTGACTCTCTGTAACGGGTTCTATTCAATTATTTTTCTCTCAATAATCGGAGTTTTTCCCTGGGAGTGAGTAATGTGTGAACGAAACTCAATAATGATCTGTGAATTTTGTACCTGTGTCGAATGCAGCTTTGTTAGGTTGAGATAGCAAGTGAAGTTTGAAAGTTCACGGAGGATACTTAAAACTTTACCCAAAAACCAGTTTCTAGTAAAGAAATTTGCACAAAGAAAAGCTCCCTTTACGGATAGAAATAACTGGTAAGAGTTTTCACAAAAAAATAGTTGCTTGTCGCAGTGTCCAGGAAGGTATAGAAAGAGTGAAAGTGCCGCTAACGAAGGATCTATAATATACCTATCCGGAAGAAGAGTACATTTGAATAAAGAATAGCAAGCGCAATCTCTGAAATCAACTTTTGTTTTCATTAGCCACGTAGGGATCTTTTTTGTCACTGTCTGACCTCTTATCATAATTTCGCCATCATTAAGCAAACTCGAAACAGCGTACGGCACCCATTATTATTGGACTGCCATTTGTCAGTAATGTAAAGCAGTAAACAATTACTACAAAACCACAAACGTCAAGCCAGACAATCACCATACTCGGGTAGTTTGCAAATTGCAAATGATTACTGAGGAAGTTTAGGTAGGAAGAGGAAAACGGGAAAAGAAAAGTAAGTCTGAAAAAAAATGAAGAAAGGCAGGTAGGCAGGAACAAGACTCACCTAGTTTCCCATGAATCGGGACTAATGAAATGATTAAAAGTAGGCAAAAACGAGCTTCAAGTTTTTCAAAAAGCGATATGCTTTGGTGCGGATTGTGTATCACGTACAGTAGATGATCTTTACATTCTTATTCGCTCTACCTGATCGCTCTGGCGAGGAGTAAGGCAAAAGGCGAAAAGGAGTGTTTTTGTTGAAAGAAAAAAAATGACTTTACATCGATTCGAAACAAAGCATGAAATGAGGCGTGCATGTACTCAACTCAGCTATTGTAGGGCAACGCATCACCGACCCATTCTTGAGTTCCCAAGAGAATTGTTAATGAAAATGCAGTCAACATCCGCTCAGCATTATCATTCTCATTATATCTCAGCACAACAAAGTTTTTACATCCTCTCACGCTCTGAGTGCGTATAGTGTGGCATTTATTGCACCTTCTCAAGCAAACTGTGCACATGCTACAATTGATACCAGCACATGATTAAAATAGGAGGATAAGAAAAAGGGGTGTTCTTGAACTTCCGTTTATTTTTCTCATGGAGCATTCCTATTTTATTAGATGTCAGTTGGTCATTTATTTTTCAAACGTGGGTGATTAAAACTGTGGGGTATAAGCTGTGCTAGTAATTGTTATCAGTTATAAATCTTGTTAAAATATTTTATGGCACTTTCCTTCAAACGTAATAAGAGGCAGCAAAAGCCAACGCCAGCACGAAACATGCTAATTGCAGTTAATGCAGTTAAAACAAATAACCATATCAAATGCTAAAATCTGCGTAGGTGCAGGTGCAGTCAGTAGGTATGTGGAATACAGGCATTTTGCATTTAACTAGGATTTTGCTCGTGGTTTTAAACAATGTTGAAAATAGACGGATAAGATTGTGCAGATTGATGTGACACAGAGGAGTGATTGCAGGTGTGGTGCGACTTGTTTTAGAGTGCCCCAGTGGTGAATAATGTGACAATCTTTTTGTGATTTATTTTAGATAAGAATGAAGCCCCTTGAGCGAAGAAAGGGGCATTCTGATACTATCATGTGGGGTTTTGCAGTATTCGTAGTGCTCAGTGTGCTCCAAATTGTGGTAGGTGAAAAGTGATAAATTCGCAAAAAATTATGTTTTGTGCGAATGGAAGCTAATTGGATGTAAAATATTCTTAAATTTTGTACAGAGCTCTGAGGTTGAAGTGCCAAATGACGAGGAGTGGATCTCTTGTCAGGAGTTTCAAGAGACAGCCTCCCTTCCCCATTGTATGTGCTCAGTTGCGGAAGAGGAGGGCTTCCGCATAAATTGCGACCATGTAGTGTTCTCCCAGGACTTCCCAAGTCTCCCATTCCGACAACCAGTGTCATACTTTTCCCAAAGATTTGTAAAGTATCAAAATATTCCCCCGCAAGCTTTACTCGCCAGTGGAGTTCCACTGCGGACACTGGACCTAAGCAATAACTGGCTGAGAAGACTAAACGACTTCCCAGGCTCAAGGTCCTTGCTCTAGGTAACAACATGCTGTCTCATGTGGATGGCGGCATTTTGGACGGATGTCTCAGCCTAGAGGTGAAATTATGCGTGCTATTTAAATCACTTAATGCTTATACAAATATTACAATTTTTCCTCAACTATTATAGGAATTTTATTTGGATGACAATGAATTAAAATCTGTACCCTCAACATCGCTCAAAGGGCCAAACGCTTTAAAAATTTTGGACTTGAGCATCAATTCAATCAGTATGTCACTACTTACAATTAGTTGTACTATTTTGGGCACCTATTAATTTATAATTTGCAACTTATAAACTAAAATTTACCTTCCTTTTTTAGATGAACTGAAACCCGATGATTTTCAAAATGCTCCATCTTTAATTTTTCTAAATATGAGTCACAACGAGTTAGTACAAGTTCAAGGGGGTGCTTTCAAAAGTCTAAATAATTTAAAGTACTTAGATTTATCGTCAAATCGCATTCAACGTCTAAATAGCGACTCATTTGTTGGGCTTGAGACAATCGAAGAGCTGGACCTTTCCTATAATTTTCTCACTCAAATACCCATCACATCTCTCAAAATTCTCTCTACCGTGCGTGTTCTGAAATTGTCTGGAAACCTTCTGCAAAATTTAGACATGACCAAAGATATGAAGGCACTTACTAGCCTGGAGGTGCTAGACCTATCTAGAAATCGCCTGAGTGAAATTCCTCGAGACTTTTTCAATGGAATGAGCAATCTTAAGGAGCTCAATCTGGGAGTCAATCAATTGCGTACTATATCTGCGTCCGTATTTGATGGATTGACCGGACTCATTTCTTTAAATTTGATAGACAATAATTTACTCACCTTTCCCAGCCTGGCAGTGGAAAACATTACAACACTGCAATCACTTACATTGGATTACAACCGTATATCTGCATTGACACCAATGAAAAATCAGAACTTGACGAAATTAAGTATCTCACACAATTTAATTCGCGAGATTCCTCCGGAAACGTTTACAAGATTCCCTTATTTGATGCAGCTCAATCTCAGGGGAAATTTGATCGAAAACTTGGATGAAGTTTTACTTCCTACCACGTTACAAGATCTTGACATTGGCTTTAACAATATTCGCTCCATACCCAGATTCCAACTTCCAGCTATGGAATCACTGAAAATTGATCATAACCAAGTCTCCACTCTACTTCAACATAATTTTGTTCTACTAGGAAACTTGAGAGAACTCGATTTAGGCTTCAACATGATTTCTAGCTTCTTTGGAAATTCTTTTGATGGACTTGACAGTCTGGAGAGCTTGGACATGGCTGGAAATCGCCTAGAATATTTACCCAAGTTTGGAAACATGTATGGAATTGAAACGCTCAATTTTTCAAAGAACTTGCTCAAGGAAATTGGGGTAATTGAAAACATGGTGAGTCTGACAACCCTCGACCTCAGCCATAACCAAATCGCCAATTTGAAAACGGATACGTTTTATAATACTAGCAATTTGATAACCATCAACTTAAGGTAATTTACTCGTTTATGCAGAATCGTCGAGTTTTTTTGCAGGTATGTAGTATAGGTAGGTATATAATCAATATAATTCATTTTTTCAGGAATAACAAACTCAACTCTTTCAAAGGATTTGTGGGTTCATTTGACCGGCTCAAGACGCTAGACCTCAGTAACTGCCACATGTCTTACGCTTATCCAAACAGCTTTGAAAGCTTTGGACAGCTTTGGAACTTAAATTTGAATGGAAATCGATTCACGCTCTTCCCAACCGAATTTTTGAAGCCTTGCAAGCAGCTTAGATACGTAGGCCTAGCGAAAAATCAGATAAAAAATTTGAACGAAATGAATTTTTCAAATTTTCCTCATCTCCGCGAACTCGACTTGAGCTCAAACCTGATTGAATTCGTCATTCAAAATGCTTTCCTAAACTCCACTCAGCTGCAAATCATGGACCTTTCCGGAAATAAATTGGAAAATCTTGACGCAAACGTTTTCCATGGGATAATCCGCTTGGAATTGGACCTTTCCAATAATTACATGTCAACATTGCCCCCTACAATTTTCGACAGAAATCATGTGCAAAAGCTGCATAAGCTCAGTCTTAGCCAAAATGCATTCAATGCCATCCCTCATGAAGCCTTGCAAAGACAATATTTCTACCTGGAGAATTTAGCAATTTCCGGGAACAGGATTACCGAAGTGCCGCAGAACTTGAATGTTCTAGTTAACGTCAAGCATTTGGACATTAGTTTTAATCCACTTGGAGGAAAGCTCCCTGAAAAATATTTTAAGTGAACCGAAAACAGTGAGATCGCTGAACCTCGCAAATTGTTCAGTGAAATCTATACCAGTATTGGAAATGCCTTTCTTGCGAAATCTGAATTTGTCACACAACTTAATTCGTGGATTTGAGGAGGCCGCCTTCCAGCGGACAACTCTTCTAGAATCACTGGACTTATCCCATAATCAATTTTACACACTGGAATCCTCATTCCCACCTAGTTTAAAGGCTTTGGACTTGTCTGGAAACTTTATGAACATAATCTCAGGGACGCACATCTTCCCATTAGGTTTGGAGTCCCTAAAACTAAACAACACTCGACAATGTAATGAAGGTCGAGAAGACCGCTCTTAATCTAAAAAATATGAAGACTTTGGAGCTGTATAACTTGCCGAAGTTGGGCTACCTCGATATTCGAGGACTCCTTGCACAGCTACACTACTTGGAAAACTTTGATTTTGAGGTGAAAGATTACCAGATTGCTGACCAGATCCATCCTGGGTTGAATGCGAGGGTTAAGAGAATCGGATTGAGAGGTCGCCGTGTGCGTGCTATATCTACCGGTACATTTGCAGGGCTCACTTCTCCCGAAGTCATGATTTCTCTCGTTAACACCAGTCTTGTAATGCTACCGGCTATTCTGGTGCCTGTTCCAATGTCATCAAATATAATACTGGATGTTAGCGATTCAAAAGTTACCAACTTGAGTCCCCCTTTCTTGTCACAAAACATAAAGCTCCAAGGACTTTCCCCTATTTGCGACTGCAATGCTGTTAATTTAGTAAAGTATTTGCAGGCAGTAGAAAGTAACGTTATCTGTGCGGGTCCTAAAAACTTGGAGGGACACAGTGTTTTGGATCTTCGGCTAGATGAGCTCACCTGCGAACCGGGCTCAAGCACAACTCCTCCTCCCCAACCGTCAACGGTAAGCACAACAACAACTACTCAGGACGATATCATTTGGTCAGTGGCTCCATCAACAACAGGAAGAACGAACGGTATAAAGAAAGCAGATAAGCCACGAGGCGGTGCTGCTGATGGCTCAAATGTATCGAAAGTGAAGCCACAGGAAATTAACAACATGGATAGCCTCATTTTCGGCATTGTTGGTGGTGTCATCGTTCTCATCGTCATATTTGTTATAATTATTGTCTGCTTCGTAAAACTTACAAATTCGTCTGGATCAGAATTGGTGAGTCAAACGTTAGCATCTTCCGGTTATCCCCAGGTAGCACCCAGCGTAGTTAGTGTAGGGCCAGGTGGAGCCAAATGCACTTGTCCTCACAAAACTGAACCTCATGCGCTGATGATGCACCACCACCAGGGAAATTATTCGACATTACGGAGTACCTCAAAATACATGGCTCCACATCATGGCATGCACCATGCCAAATATCCAACACTTAGTCCTGCAATCGCTGGAAGTGGAGGAAGCATTTATGCTGTTCATCCAAGTCTGACAGGTGGCGCAAGTGGAAGCGCTAGTTTGTCCATGTATCCGGCTAGTGCAATGGCAATTGGGCCACCGAGTAGCTTATATAATGCAAATCCAACTTATAGCGGCTCTTTTGCCTCTCCAAGGCACAACCACAATCAGTCATCAATTTACGGATCCATGCCCTACTACTCACACCATGATAGTGAGTACGACAGTAGAAGATGAAGAGCATATTTAATTTTAACCACGAGTGCGCCAAATTTTTTCCACAGAAAAATATATTTTAATGCTATAGCCGAGTACTAAAGTTTAATTTATTTATACTTTTATCAACCAATACAAAATAATATGAATGCGGTGTATTGCGTATGTACAGATTGTTTTTTAAAGTGTGAAATGAGGCTTGAATGAAAAATAACCTAAGATATGTTGAACAATAAATGTTAAAGTTCTGTTATAAAAGTTTTTGCTGTCCATTTGTTTGTTCATTGTTTCCTTTTACTTCGTCTAAGAGCAGAAGGCACTGTTTCTGTTTCAGTCTTTGTCTTTTTATCCACATCTTCGTTATCATTACTGGTCCATTTATATTTTAAGATTACTGAACTTTGTTGTAGTTAGAGAAGGAAGGCAAACAAGTTTGGTTTTGGAAGGCAAAATTCCAGGGAGGCAAATGTGGGGTGGCAAATTACCGGGTGGCAAATGTGGGGAGGCAATATACCTAAACTCTCCATTTATTAATGTCAGCATTCGTAAGCTTTGGATTTCGGACATTAGCTGGTGTAACAACAGTCAAACGGTAACTAGTGGTGTCTGAAGTAGACATATCCTCTTCTTGATCGTTATCGCTGCCATTATTTTCCAGATCAGGTAAAATGTCCGGTTTAACGTCATTGGTTGCATCATTACCATCATTTTCAGGTAGACTAAACTCTCCAGTTTCCATTGCTTCAAATGGATTCGTCTCTTCCGCGGCAGTTTTCGTTATCACACGTTTAACTTGAAGCACATGTGGAATTGAGTCATTCCTTTCAAGTTCAAAACTTTCTCGTGTTGCTACAGGACGTCGAACTTTTGAGCGACTGGATTTTCTGCCTTTCATCTCCGTTTNGAGCGACTGGATTTTCTGCCTTTCATCTCCGTTTCTTCAAAGTCGTCGTCCTCATCCAAGTCAGATTCATCTTCACTACTGCTAGTATACTCATCATCTGTTTGATGCTTCCTCTTTCTCCCTTTTCTCCTTTTCCTCTTTCCCCTACCCCCATCGGGATCTATGAACTCGTTAAACTTCAAACGAGCTTGCACCTCCTCTCTAATTGCAGACTTCCATAGTTCATGGTAATCAGCAGCTTTCTCTGGGTGTTTAACTGTGACGTAGCAGCTTCACTTTGACATGCTTTTCTGGACAGTATGGACACTGCGAGGCTTCATTACTATGCTCACGTTTCATGTGGAATCTAAGTAGCTTTCCTTGATTAAACGATATCTTGCATATTTTGCACTTATACCGGTCCTCCTAAAAGTATAATTCGAAGCAAAATTTAACATTGCCACCACTGCATTGGTTTCTCACAACAGTGAGTTATAACTTTTGGAGCTAGACAAACTAAATACCTCCGGATGGAATTCCTTGTAGTGAAAATTAATTTCCCTTTCCTTCAACTCTTGGTGTCCACACAAATTGCATGTAGGAATTTGCTGTCCAGGATGCATGAGTTCAATATGAGATATCACCATCTCCTTCGTTTCAAAATGTTCGCTGCAACTCAAACATGGTATTCCAACTTGCTGAAATATTTCACGCAAAACATATTTCATTATAGCACCTTGCTAATTTTTTTAGGCATCCACTTGGCACTTATCGCTATACTCACCTGAGCTGCTTCCATAAACTCCCTAAATTCTTTAGGATGCTTAACATACATGTGAATTCTAGCCTCCACAGATGAACTGACGACCATTTTGCATATTCCACAAGTTAATGTTTTACTACATACAGTACCAAATACACTCTTTAGCATTGTCTTAATATTTGGTTCCAGAGCAGTGTTTTGATGAACCGCAACATGTCGCTGTAATCCCCTGTTGTCCTTAAATGATTTTCGGCAAAGTGGGCACGAAAATAGTCTTTCAGTTGCATGAACTATGTTTATATGTCTTTTCAGCGACTTTGCATCCGATAATTCCTTCCCACATTCTTCGCAGGTATACGTCTGAAATTTCGACATTATATATACAATATAATATTATATATTTTTAACCTCAAATTTAAATTACTCTTATTGCTCAACTATATTTCACAGTATGGTTTTCAGTTTAATTAGCTACCACACCTGCTTTGAGTTACTGTGCTTCTCCGCAACATGAAGGTTATAGTCAGTATAAATAATCTCGGAGCAATGCTGACAGGTCACAGGGGCCGATACGGTAATTTTTATGTCCAAGTCGTGCACCTTCGTCTTGTGTCTCCAAAGTCCATCCACAGTCGTAAACGTTATATGGCAGCGGTTGCATGGAAATGCTAACCTGTCTAGTATACTCCTCTGCACATTCAGAAAGAAAGATTTCCGTTACATGTAGGTATCATGCTCGTTTCACTAAAAGTTAACGTTAACGTACTTTACTTTCATGCCTTACTTCATGAACTTCCGATATATGTTCCTCCAAGGTTCCCTCATCCTGAAAGAGTTTGCCGCACCGGACACATTTAATAGCCGAAAGAGCGTGAGGATGCATATGGATATTATTCATGTGACGTATTAACCTTGACTTTGCAAAAAATTGCTTTCCACATACGCAGCACTTGCACTCCACAGTAGGCTCCTGTTTCTAATAAGTACAACAAAAATTAAAATCACTCATTTATTAATAACTCACAAAATTGATGAAAATATTGAAAATTTACCCTTTATTCAATTTATTTATCTTTACCTCAATTACTGCGTTTGCGTTAAACTTTTCTGCTTTCCTTCGTCCAGCCTCACTCCCGACTGCCTTGCAAAGATTGTTCTGAAATTGCTTCGCTGACTCCTCCGTCTCGTGCACCGTCATAATATGCAACCAAAAATTCTTCAGACTTTTGAACGTCATGTCACACTTAGGGCACTTCTGGTGATCCTCACAAATTTCCAAGTGGACCAGCTTTTTATGCTTATTCATATAAGTTGGATTAGCGAAAACCTTCCCGCAGACGTCACAAGTGCTTCCTTTTTCCTCTGCTTTATTGGACTGATGAGATACCGAAGCCTTTCCACTACTCCCAGCTTCCTCCAAAGAACCCATTTCCTTTTTAATTGAAGCCATTATTGTCAACTTAACTAGGCTGTGACAAAATGTAAGTAGTAACGACAAATCCTAATCCCCATCCCCAACTTTAATTAATTAATAATAATGATTATATTCACGTCCCTTTAAAACGTGCCATAAATAATTTACACTGTCAAAACATGTGTTTTTGCTAATCCGCTCTCGTTGTTGTGTTTTTACTCTTTACCCTACCAATGCCGGAACCGTGCGTGAGTCCGGAGCGAAGTGAGGATGCGAAATGAAGATTTGTGACTGGTGTGCCTTCTTGTGCATGCTTTTCTTTCGTGTGCAATTAATTGCGAGATAGCCAGCCAATGGCTTGGTTTGCTCGCTAGCTTTCAGCTCTCGTTCTCTCTTTGCTCTTTGCTCTTTGTCTTCCGTTTTCCGTACAAAAATTTAGGAAAACTACTGTGAAGAAATAGGAAAATCTTGCCATCATCATCACCAATCACCATCCTT
>JAHZND010001950.1:0-17680 GCA_027744115.1 Acrocyrtus sp. NNG-2020
AATTAAGAACCTGTCATATAAAAGTCAGCAGTCTGCTGCAGCGTAGACTGTAGTAGCGGAATGACCACTGCTAATAAAAAAGGAGTCAGTCAGTCAAGTCAAGTCAGTGGGTATATCTCCAATTTAATGCAACAATGAGGAGGCTCCTTATATTGAGTAAAGTATTTTTTTGCTAAGAATTATTGTAATTATCGATTGAACGTAGAAAGTTTCACATTAGAGTCATGCTGAGAGCGAGTACGTACAGGTGTAAAAAAATCTCCCAAAGGTCATAGTCATGATGACGATGACAGTGTCATAGTCGAGTGCGAGTGGCATCAAATCTACAAATTAAATGCTTTTCTCAAATACAGGTACATTAGTATGATCGCGCGGCTGCTGCTACTTGGGCAAGTTCAGTTGGCCACTCAAAACTTAACTTCGAAATCGAGAGGGACTACTGCATTTGGGGAAGTTATTTGCAGATGAAGTCATAAATCGAGAAATATGTGAAAATGGCAACTGCGATAGGTGATGATGATGAACGGTAACTGCTGGCAAAAAGGAAGTTTGCAAGTGTCAAAAATTGTTTAGCGCTAACCATATCATATTTCTTCCACTTTGATGATCTTAAAAATAAAAAGTAGGGATTAGTGCTAACATTAGCAAAATAATAAATTAATCTTTCTAGTACCTAGTACCCAATGCCTAAACTACAAAGCTCAGAGTTTTAATTTCCAAAATCTTCAATGAAAGTTGGGATGGGATGAGAACTAAAAATAATAAAATGCAGGAAGTACACACTCATATGTCACCATGCGGCGGGAGGTGCATCACGTCCGTCTTTAAACCGCAAATTAGCCACTAACTCATATTACCCAAGTTACATAAATCTTTTATTTTTATGCAGTCACTTTTGCCAGACCACAAAAATACACACATCCACATCCACCTCCCCATACCGATCACATTTTTCTTGTCTTGCTCTTTGTGTACCTGATACGGACTTCATTTTTTTTGCAAGACAACTTTTTTTGCGCTTTATCTGTTCACGAATAAATTACAACATTATCAAACATTTATCAGCTAAAAGTATCGCCAAAACATGAATTAAATTAAATTGCCAATAGTGCAGGTAGTAGCTAAAGTAATTACAGTAGCTCTACCCAGAAATAATGCAAAATTCCTGTTTGAACTGGCTTGGCTACAGCTATAATAAGGATGGCGCTTCGAGTACTGTCGCATTTTCAGTCCTGTACATATGTACTTATTTGTGCAAGCATTTATTGAAATTGCTGTCAATCTTGGTGATTATCACGATTTAATTCCTCTCTTTATTGCAAACGGATATTCTAAGCAGTTAAGGATATTACATCATCATATCGCCATCACATCACGTTAGAGTGAAAACCGCAGCAGGACTTTATTTTTTACTCAACAGCTTTAGCTAGCGCTGAAGAAAAAAGGTGTTTATGCGAGATTCCTCCTCACACAAAATCCATTCTCCCTCCTTATTACAAGATAATACTACCATACAAAAGGACTATTTTTATCGTCATATGTAGGGAAAAAAACGCAGAAAACAAATAAAAAGGTAAAAACGTTTTACTATTTTTTTCTTCTTCTTGTTACATTGATTGTGATTGTGCTCTCCGAAAGGGAGGGTGGAGGGAGAGGGGGAGAAGATAGAGGTGAGGTCGCAACTTGCAACTCGCAATTCACTGCAACATCAAAGTGAACAAAAGGAATTCAGAAAAGCGTGTCATATACCTAAATCTGGCTCACACAGCTTCATAATGTTATGCATGCAGTGCGCACAGAATAAAGTAAAAATCCATTCCTACCTTTTAACTTTTTCAAGGAATGACACTTTATCTCCTTTTTTATTGCACATCCCACCAACTTTACTAGTTACGAGTAAGGCACAGGCACGTATACAGACTTCATTGTAAAAGTGTGAGAAAAAAGGGATGTAATTGCTGAAATATATTATAAAAAATGTACATGTACCTATCTAACATTTTTTTTGTAACGATGCGAAGTACTTTTTGCGCTTCCTATAATGAAGTTATGCAATAAAAAAACTGACCCCGGTGACCCTAATTAATAGGAGATCATAAATACTAATGAGGTATGAAATCTTCTAAGAGGAAAGGGAAAAAAAGTAAACTCGCAAATCTGATTTTTAGCTGGTATGACCTGATGACTCAGCGTCGTCGTCGTATTCGGGTAAATTGGCATAAGTCGCCGTAAGCTGGTCGCTGGTGTGATGATGAGAAGGCTAAAAATTAATATTTTTTTCTGAGATTTTTTTTCAAAAGTTGCGTAAGAGCTGTGCTATGCTGTGAAAGTATTTCTCCTTTAAAAGATGTTGCAACATGGGATGCTAATAATAAGATGAGCTGCCGGAAGTGGTCCATAAGTCCAAGAAGAAAAAAATGAGCTATTTTTATTCTACAGAATATATTTTTTTAGCTAGGCTGCTGACCTGATTCTTACGTTTTGAAAACATAATTTGTAAAAAAATAAATCGCAATATTTTATGATTTGACAGAATCCAGATTGATAATTTTGTGAATAGAGTTATTAGCGATAGGGAAGAAAACATAATTTGTAAAAAAAATAAATCGCAATATTTTATGATTTGACAGAATCCAGATTGATAATTTTGTGAATAGAGTTATTAGCGATAGGGAAAGGTGTGGGGATAAGAAGAGTGCATTTCTGCGTTTGTCAATTTTTCTGCCTAGCTTACTAGCTTCTTACGACAGCCCAGATTTCACTTTTTTTCGATCAGAATAGCGAAAAATCCCTCCATTCACTATTGTGGAGGCAACAGCAGGAACGGATAAAAAAATTGTAATATGGGCTTGCACTCTCTTGCACTGAATATATATTTTTTCGTTTCACTTTTTTTTGGCATTCCCGTCAAGTGTTTGTAAGAGAAGAGAATAATATTGTTCCTCATTGTGCAAATTGTGAACAATCAGACATTTTTTTGCAATTGCTACATCCAACATCATACACGTCACTTATTACAAAGATTGAATGAATCCGTTCATCATCCCCATCAATCATAGCCTCACTCTCCTCAAGTCAGTCAGGTGCTCTAAACGAGATGAGTTTATTTCTCCTTTTTGTATTATTTGCATCGTGCTCCTGACGTCACTCATTAATTGACAGTTGGAAATCGTCATCCAATTAATAATTAGCACATGTCGAAATCCCAGTTTATACATTTCATAGTAAATTTAGTAATTTTCAAATGCTCCAAAATGAACTTCAGAGATAGCAGAGCAGAATAATAATAATTTTTTTTCTTGAAGTTTTTCCCTCCCCATTATCTAGCATTGACATCCAATTGCAGTTTGGTTTTTTTAGCGGCGACATATTTACGGATACGTGAAAAGTCAGTTGATTTTGGTGGCTATGAAATGAGCTGTGTGTGGTTGTACTCAAGATGCGTACATGCATATCCTGATCTTGATTAGGAAACTAGTTTTGCAATCAGCTATTTGCTATTTTGGAGGAGCTGTTCACCCAGTCGCCAGCGCCAGAGTGCACAACAATGGGAATTGCATTTCAGGTTACATTCGTCTCGATGTTGTAACGTTTATGACCACTGCGCTGCTCCTTCTCAAAAAATATATTTATTTATTCCCTTACAGCTTTATAATGTTCCCTTATAATGCCTTGATAATGAAAAATACCTACAAAAATATTTTTTTTATTATTATATTTTCGTTCACTGTCGGAATAACTCTTTTTACAACCCAAGTTAATTATAGTCGTAAAAGGATAGGTATACCTAAGAAAAAAAAAGAAAAAGGATTTTGAGGATTGGATTGTTTGATAAACGCATCGCAAATCGCAATCTTTTTGCGACACCATACACAAACACCACACAAAGCACAAAGTATATCCTGTCCCTTTAAATGTTTAAATCCCATTTTTTTCTTGTTTGATTACCTGAAAGGAGAAGCAGGCTAATGGATACTTGGTACGGCCTGACAATCAATCTGACTATATGACATTCTTTGATATTTCATCTTCCGCATAGTTGCCTATTATTAGATTCCTCCAATCTACATATCATTCCATTTTTCAGCTCATTAATTTATTTAGATTGTTGCTGCGTCATAGTCAGAGTAGAAGAAATACAATTTCTACCGTGCAATAATGCTGGCTACTTTACAGCGAGGAAAAGGGAGAGCACTTCTCTCGAATACTTTTTTTTAAAGCGCAGTAGGAAAATATATATTTTGCGTTGAGTGACGTGACGTACCCTTTAACATGCCTTGTTATTACGGAACTTAGGTAGTTTGCAGAAGGGGTGCAGATAGCGCTCAGCTATTTTCGCAAATTAGTCTTCTGACAACAGAGTGAAGTATGCATACTTTTAGGTAACTTTACGGAGGTGTCGTGCCTTGTAAATCTAAAACCTAATAAAAATCAACAATCTTCTTATGAATTTTTACTGCGCCCTTCTTACGGAAACAAAGAAAACTCCCTAAATTTTTGCAGAAACTTTATTATGAAAGCTGTGCTGACAACCGCTTTGTTCTCAACTACGCTACTTGACATGCTAACAAAACTGACAACTCTTCTTCCCTTAAAAAAGGACTAGCAAAATTACAAATTATGCTGCGGCCGCAATTATATATTTATTTCGCCGTTTTCAGTTTGCGGAGGAGAGATTCGCGAAATTTCTTGGGAGGACAAGAGACAAGGAGGATTCCGCGAAACTTTTTCCTTGTGTGAGAGTGAGTGTAGGCCGCGGTTCATCTCACAAAAAAATTTATTTGCTCCCAGCGAAGGATAAACTGTTGTCATTGTTGTAATCGCTTTTTTAAACAATGAGCTGAGTTTCTCTAATAGGCAGCTGGCAGCTTGCAAAAAAATTCCTTCCTGGCTAAAAAGCAAGATGATGAGCCTTCATGACAGGTTGAGCTTACACATGTCACAGTGATAAACTTATTATGGTGTCACCAGCCACCACGTACCAAAAATAAAATATCTTTTGTAATAGCTTCAAGAATCTGCCGTTAATAAATACGTGAGCATTGTCTAAATTGATGAAATTGACGGGATGCACATTTGTACAGTCAAAAAATATTTATTTTCCTTGACAGTAAACTTTTCACATGAGATGACATCATTATTACTTTAATGGCACTTAATTCACGACAAAAAAATCTCCAATCTTTTCTATTTCTGAAGAAATTGGCTCAATTTTGAGCGTCCTTTTTTTACAACCGCAAAGGGACGGACCATTGACACTCACAGCTCAATAACAGATGAAAATTGCACATATCCGTACAAAGTTGGACACACGAAAAAAAGAATGCCTGAATGCCATTGCTGAGAATGCGCATATTCATAACTTGGAATAAGGTCATCGTGTCGTTATGAGTAAATCGATTTTTTAATGGCATTTTCTTTTTAAATGGTGCGTATTGGTTCTCGAGCGGATGGAGATTATGGTAATACAGGACTAATAGGAATTTTGTAGAAAGGAAGTTAAAGTCATCTCGAGAAAAAAACGAATATATTTTTTAATGGCAGACTAATACGTGATGCGTTTTACTCCTCTGCATGAAACAAAAAGAAATATTGGCAATTTTTGAAGAACAGCCAATTTACCAGTCATGACATTGAGACATTCCCTTGAAAATAGTCGAAAATATAATATATTTTTCAACCTCCACCGTCTTAAGACGCACGCACGCAAGCGAGAGAAGTCATAATATGCAAATAATTCCTGATGAGCAGGTATCATCATCGACTAGCTTTCACCTTTGGCAAATTGGCAATTGACGACTTTTTTACAAGTCACCTGCAGCATACGAAATTGGAGAGAGAGAAAAAAAAAGAAATATTTTTTTTCTCTTCACATATTTTTTATTACTTCATTCTTGAACTAAAAATAAATAAGTCGTGATAAATTTATAGAAATAAATTTCGAAATTTTGTAAGTACCCACGAGTCAGTATATGTATAAAGTTGATATACGAGCCCAACATTTAAAAAAAATAAGTGGAGCTTGAATAGCAACAGGCAGGCGTACTCTTACGAAAAAAGATATATTTGTTGCAAATTGTCGTTTTTATTTCGTGCTCTTGCAGGGCTGCGGCTAGTTTTGTCGGAAAATAAAAATGCAAGTGAACTATCTAGAAAATGGATCGCCAATAAAATATAAAATTGACCCATCAGCTCATTTTTTACAAAACTTGATTGATAGGGCTGCGGCTAGTTTTGTCGGAAAATAAAAATGCAAGTGAACTATCTAGAAAATGGATCGCCAATAAAATATAAAATTGACCCATCAGCTCATTTTTTACAAAACTTTATTGATTTAAAATGGCTCAAAAACGTGAGCAGATAAATATGTGAATTAGTTTAGTGTGCATCAAGTGCATATTATTTCTGTAGTATAGTCGGGAGTCATTAAATGAAACGTGCGCGGTGATACTTTAGAAAAGAAAAAAAATTATGTAATAGAGCACAAAATGCTACAAAAGTTGTTGAGAAGTACGTGCGTACAAATTTGTAAAAGAGACAATGCACTTCGCTCACACTGTGGAGCACTGCATGGATAGGGAAAATATATCTTCGTGAAAATTTTTTTCTTGCTAAATGCAACAATAATTATCATAATAAGAACAAGCATTTGTAATCAGCTTGATGCATATGTCTCTGTCTATAACATAGAATCATTGTGGACTGCGTGGACGTGAAGTGATTTTTCGATTTCGCTCTGCAAGTCTGCAGCAGAGAACATTGTAATCACTGAGAAATGTGACCTTTGTTGCACACCAAAACTGCATTCGCAGCTTCGAAAATGATTAGTGATCTGTTTCAAAATGATTATCAATGTCTCCCTTCAGCGCTACCTCTGCTAACCTGAAAAAGTTCACAGAAAAACTACATTTCTTGCTATGATCTCTCGACTATTGCTCCTCCCATTTTTTATTCTATTGTCTACCGCTTTTATTATCAATGCAAGCAAAAAAATTATTTTAGTTGTCGCGTCAGCTTCTTATCAAGTAGAAAATTTTCAGGTATAGATTTTTCCTTCTTTAGACTGAAAGGTTGCATCATTATTAATAATATTTTTTTCTTGCAGTAAAATTTGTAAAATCAAATACGTGGAAAAATTATGTATGATATATTGGCAAGAAGTCACATACTTAAAAAAAACTGTAGTTTTGGCGAGTTCACATTTTTAAGAGTAATTCATTCAGCTCGTAATGAAAACGAGATGAGAAATGAGGGTCAGTAAAAATCTACTTTTTAAGTGTACAAAATTGCCAAATGTTTTCATTTCAGGATCATTCCGTAAGAGTAAAGAGAAGGCTATAACTTTGCTGTTCACGCTTTACATTAAATTATACATAATTTATTTCATGATCTGAATCTTAGAGTATCATCGTGAAGAAAGATGAACCATTTTACTATTATCTCATACTTTAAAAAACAATTTTTCAGTTTTCTGCTAAAAATTATCATTTCGTGGGGGTAAGAAAATCATTTTTGCTCTAGTGATACGTACGTGAACACTCATTATTATTACTATGCATAAATATTGTGATTATGATACCGTAATTTTTCAATTTTTAACAACGAATTCCTGACACAGCCATATTTTTAAATCACTTTGCACATTTGCAAACTGATTGAGTGAAAGAGCAAAAGCGTAAGGAGAACTTTGAAAATGTATTTTTTATCTGTGCTCCTCACTCTCGTTACAAATGTTCACATCCTTGTTTATTGATTATCGAAAACAAATTGAATTTCAATGATTGGAAATGCACGGTTGTGCTGTTAGCACACGCCATTAAGTGCACAGCACATGCAGTTCTGATCTAAATAAAATTGTGTGACCTGCACACACCATGACAAAAGCATTTTCAGATTGCGCAATCTTCTTCAGTTTGTAATCGTAATCGTAGCACATTTTATATAATGCGAGCTGTTAAAAGATTGGTAAATTTTTTGGTGACTGGTGACGTGCCGTAAAATAATTTTCGATGTGTTCTGGTGACATACGCGCTCGAGAAGTAAATTGACTGCAAGAAATAAATATTTTTTTAGCATTTCACCGAAATTGGTAGGCACTTTAAAAATTGCATTTTTTTCTAAGGACCACCACCAAAAAACACCAAAAGGGATAAAAAGTGATGAGTTTACTACTAAAAAAAGAGTAATGATGGTGGCTGTGGCGCTGATGAGTTGGCTTATCCAAACATAACAAATTTCAGCACATTCTTTTTGGTTGGTGCTCAATGCACAAGCAACGACAAAAAGTAAAATTCCTGCCGAGACCATTAATAGTGATTTTTGTACAAGATGGAAATAAATTTCGTCACTTGAAATGGTCATGCAAAAAGCATTAGAAATCCTTCGGGCATAATTACTAAAATTGCATAAACAGTTGTTTTGGCATCATTTCTCCTTCTTCCACCACCACCGTTCACCACCCTTGCACTGAGCGCAGCGCTATAGGTACTCGGTAATTGATGGAGACATCATCATATTATCATTAGTTATCTAAGTAATTATGCTCATCTTGATCTTCTTACACAAGCCAGTTATAAGCAGCTGCAGATTATTATGCCATTAACTATGATGAACACCCCACAGAGTTTGATAGATTCGCGCGGATTGCGCGGAGACGCGTCCAAATAAAATAATTACTTTTTCTCCTTTCATGAATATTCGAGTAACCACCAAAAAAATCTCATAATAAAATGTGGGACATGAGTGCCCTACGCACTACACAACAACAAGTTGACAAAAAATATGTATTTTCCTTTCAGCAAAAACATCATTTAAAGATTTTTTTAGGACTGATGAAAAATTAGCATCTAGATTTGACCCTGATAAGCAGTTGACTGCAAAGAAAAATGATTATCTATTTTTTTTGTTCAAAAGCTATTTAGTAATTTAGTATTTCCTTAGAACGAACACTCATTAAAAATTTATGTAAACAAAATATTTTTTTGGCTTTGCCCTTATCATCGCCAATGACTCTTTTTTTTACTTTCACTATTTCAATTCTTTACGCTTGGTTAACGTAGTAGCCATTTCGGCCCAACTTCCAGTCTACGTAGCTGTAGTCTTGGTCCCAGCAGTCGTAAATGATAAGAAGCTCGGGGTGAGATGGGTCACCGTTGGAGAGCCCTTCTAAGGGAAACTCGTCGCACAAACTTGAGCCATTTAGGACCAGTCGGTTTAGTTTCCGATTTTCGATGAATTTGCAAAGCATGTCGACACTCACGCCACACCCTTCCCGCTTACTGTAGCAGTTCCGCAAACTGAGAAAATTTAGATTTGGAGTGTGAAGAAGAATTTGCTCGGTTTCGTGTTTTGAAATAGCGCCTGTGAGGAAGACGATGGACAAGGAGGATGGAAGATGGCTCAGTCCAGAAGTGGTCACACTTCCAAGGGCGTACAGAGTGTTGACTCGCTTCAATTGGGAGAATACTCCGCAGTCCAGGTGCATTCCTTGGTAGTTCTCCTCATCCTCTCCGGTTTCGTGTAACTTGTAAATCGAAAGTATTTCCAGAGCGTCTTTATTTTTGGAACAGATTTTATCCAGGATTTCGATGGAAATTGAGCCGATTCTTAGAGTGAGAATATTTAGGTTAGACTGTCTCAGTAAAAATTCCTTCCAAAGCTGGAACTGAGGGTAACCTCCGTGAATTCGCATTGCTTGAATGTCCAGCACTTTCAAGTTCGGGCTGAAAGCTGACTTTCTAATGTTTGCGAGAATACTCTCCATATCAAACTGGTACGTTATGTAGTCCAGCATTTCAACCTCAACTGGAAAGTCCATCGCAACAGAGAGCTCTTCCAGTAGTAAGTGCCTTTTGAGAAAATTAAAAAGTACTTTCATCGTGGAAAAGTCACGAAACGTTTCTACTGGAAAGCGGATTTCAAGGATGACCAGCTCCGGGAAGAAGTTCTCCTCCAAGAGAGCTTGCAAATTTAGCAGAGACGAACTATCCTGAAATCCACGCCAGCTTGCTCTCATACACTTGTGAAACTTGAGCTTCCGCAATCTAGGAAAATTCAGACGGACGAGATTCTCCCTTCGCACATTGTAAAGGGTGAACAAAGAAATTTCAAACTCCCGCAGATTGTTAAGATTCCTGGTAAGACTGGAGAAATAGTTTGGTGGAATTCCAGTCGATACCGCAAACTGCGTCAGTAGATGGGGATATTTAAAAAAAGGAATTTTAATGGAAGTCACTTTTCCACCGTCAAATTTCTTTCCGCTAAGCTCTTTCCCGGAAGGGTGATTCCGCTCGTGGAACGCGTTGAATTCAATCCTACAGTATCTCACTCCGACCTTCGACAAATGCTCAAAGCCATGCTCCGAATATAAGCAGCAAGTTTCTGAGGAAATGGACACGAATCTTCCGACTGTCTCATCAACAACAGCGTACCACCGGGGACTGACTAATTGGACATTCCCCAAGTCCTGATCATAGCTCAGTCTTTTGAAGATTCCGGTCAGAATCTGTGGCATAACAAAATTTTAAATAATTTTATTTTAAGTCGCTTGAGATAAAACCTTTCTAATTTCAAATTAATGAGCATTCATTTTTACTTCATTTGGCAAATCGTTTATTGTTGTTTCTGGCATAGTTCTTTTCACACACTATTAAGCAGTAGCAGTAAATTGGATAAATAGCACAATAATTAAGTCAAGGTAAATAAGTCAATTCTAGAAATCCGCGTCACTCCGTCTTAATATTTTTTAGCGAGATTCAAACAGTTTACTTTGTAGCACGCGTAGTCTAAAACTTGCTAGATTGTCCGATAAAACCTGAAATTCGTGAAAATGGTCGTCACTCCGTCTTAATATTTTTTAGCGAGATTCAAACAGTTTACTTTGTAGCACGCGTAGTCTAAAACTTGCTAGATTGTCCGATAAAACCTGAAATTCGTGAAATTCGTCACCAGCCATTATTTCCTAATTATCATTTTCATTTCCATTACATTCAATTTCCATGTCGATTTATTTTTCCTTCAGCTACAATGTCATTTCCATTCCAATATCCGCTGCCTTTTCCATTGGAAAACATATGTTTTTTCAAATTCTGCTCACGCTCCCCAAATAAAAAGGTCCGTAGTTAGGGGGCGACATTACCATAAATTAGCAGGAAAGTGGTCATTAAGCGCCAGCGATTTTTTAATTGAGCCTCAAGACAATAGACTTTTATTCCGTTATTGTCTTAGGAAAAACATTGATTTAACCCTACATCTCATCCTCCAATAATCCATCCTTGCAAATTGTGAAGGTGTAACCACTTCCTATCTACGTTTGCGGTCCTGCCACTGAAAATTTAACTGTAATTTAGATAATACAGCTTCACCCTCCCATGCTAAAACTCTGATTTATCACTATCAGGTAGACGTAATAGATATCTCCTCAAAAAATATGTAGGCAGATAATTCTCTTTTTAAAAAAATCGTTTTTTTAGAATGGGATTCTCAAGTCTTGATCTCAGCCATTCTATCATTATCATTGTCCTATCCTCGACGTAACTGGTACGTGCAACTACATTCTTAACAGCTTTTTTTCATGATTGGGTCTGGCTCTGGCTTCAGATGAAGAGTTTAAATTTCTTTTATAAAAAGTATCGTTTAGGTATTTAAAGCGAAGGTTCACTCATTTCACTGACTGGTATGAGCTGGTACAGCACACATCATCTTACCGATTTACGGCTACTAAATAGTTGCTCATTATTAGCTGGCAGGTACGGACACTTCAAATTTGAGTATGTTGAAGGAGCTGCCAATTTAACTGAATTTTTATGTAATTTGTTATCTGTTGCGGGGACGCATTTATCGAAACGGTATCTCCTCAATTTTTATTGTTTTATCCGCTTTCCTTCAATTTTTTTAAACTGTTCAGAGTGCTCAGCACTCACAATGAGATTAAAAATATATTTTTGGATAGATTATTGCAAAGCTCTCTGTCTCTGGGTGACTCCTCGCCCTCTTATATAAAAAAATTTATTTTATCTGCTGAAAAATGCGAACGCTAACTGCTTCACCACCAACCACTGCCAGTTTATCGTGGCAGTGCTTTTGTTTACACGTAAAAAATGAAATCTGAGAGGGAGAAAAGAAAAAGATTAAATTATGTGACAGCAATTTTCATATCCTTCCATACACTCTTTGAAAGTGTAGATAAGGCAGGTAAAATGGCAAAATGGCAATTGACTATATTATTTTTTGAATCTTGTGGCGTAATTCTGAATAAATTTCAATAAATATCAATAGTAAAAAAAAGCTGCCAAGTGCTATGTATTGTGTACATTTAGGCATAATTTCCCCCCACGTGAGTGCAAGTGTACTCCGCATATTTACTGTAAAGGCCTACAAACAATTTTCTACTAAGAAAATACGGCGAGCCGCGCTTCATAGGTAAATTCCGTATATTTAGCGTTATCAATCAACGAGTTTTTCAAATGCTGATCTGAGCAGAACATAACTACAGATAACTGGTCTCTAACTAGTTTTCATAATTTTTTTTTGAAGAAAAAAGTGCTATCGGATGACTGATGACATAGTAGACCACTGTTTTTTTCTAAATATGCAGGTATCTTACCATGTCTGCCCAAGTCCTAAAATTAACTGCGAAAAACAAGATTGAAGATAGTAATCATAGTCCTAAAGCCGAGCACCCTGTACATTTTAGTATGCGCCTTAAAAATGAAGTTTTTCTTCCTTTTTGAAAGATACTCAAAAATCCCGACATTTTTTTTTCTTAAAAAATTGCTACTCATTTAGATTTTTGCAAGTGCCACACTTGCTTTTTATACGCGCGAGGAATTACTAATGTGGTGGATGTTAATGGGTTCTAATGAATTTATTATGGATGCGTGACACTGCAGTTGCAATAGGCTGCATATTCGCAAACTTAAAATAGTTCCCTTTAGCTTAAGGTAGCATATTTTTGCAAAAATGCGAAATGACTTGTCATTGATAAATTCGACACTTTTTGCTAAGGCTCACTTGAAGACAAGAGATATATAAGCTAATTCAAAGCTAGTTGACGCTGCGCTCGCGCTCCTCAGCATACCTCTACCCTCCTCCTCCTCCTCCTGATAGGTAACTAAAAAATATTTTTTTTCGAGGAGGAGCACTTGCAAATTTTACAAGTGTAACTTTTTTTTTCACTTTTCAGTAGTTCAAAGTACAGCTGGGACAAAGTTGGGTATCGGTATTGTGAATGTTTTGAAAAAACTTTATTTTTTATTTNTTTTTTTTTCACTTTTCAGTAGTTCAAAGTACAGCTGGGACAAAGTTGGGTATCGGTATTGTCATGAACAGTTTTTCGCAGTGTTTTTTCACTACCTCTCCCTCTCTCTACCTGTCATCAATGAACAGGCGCATGAGTTAGCAGTTTACATATATTTTTTAATGCTATCGCTGTTGTTTTTCTCATCGAAAGAGAGTGAGAGAGACTTCAAAAGACTTCAGAGATTGCGTTAACCTCAGAAGAACGGTTACCTACTCGATGAAGCTCACAAGTGTACAACCATATTGTAAACTGATTGCAATATAAAAAAATTTTAAAATGAGCGTAGGTATGTTCATATGAAAAAAAAATTTCGTATCTTATTTTCTTAAAACCCTTTCAGCTCTGAAAGAGCTCCTTCGAAGAAGTAAGCAAAGTGAGGAGCAGCTTTAGAAGTACTCAATTTACAATTTTTTTTAGGAGATACTGCCATGCGTGCATGTAATAGTGGAAGTGCCCCTTGAGCATTCAAATTCAGCATCATCGCCTCTACTATTCAAGCTATATCTCGCCGCACAATTTTTTAAAACATTTTTTTTGTATGCATTTGATTGGGTTTGATTTTACTTTATCAGCAAAAAAAGGGGTAGGCACTCCGCACTCACTGTTAAATGCATGGGATGATGGGGTTATAGGGTTTTGCAGATATTTAATGCTAGCGAATAGTGAATAGCAAAATATTTTTTCAGAGAATTCCCTACTCATATCACTATCAGATACGTACTAAACTATTAACCGTTCCCTTACAAGTGTAGAAGCTGGTGTGGTATTGTATGAGAGCAGTGCACAATTTTTTTCTGTTTGTTTTTGTCAGACTACCTTCTAATCCACCACATTTACTGATGATGATTACGATGACGACAGGCTCCTATTACTGATGATTGTAAGTACTTCTCCCTACAACCTTACACACCATCACAACTTACTGCTTATAAGCTGACATGAGTAGTGAGTACTGCATTGCAAATTCCTGCAGATAAGTTCTTTTGGTAGGGCTGCACAGTTTTTGCAGTGAGCAAAAAGAAGAAAGTAGAACTTGAGGGGATAGTACTTGAGGATAGTATGCTCTCTGGTCTAGAAATTTGTAATAGAGAGAGAGACTTGAAACATTTGGGATTTGATGTCAGAACAGGTAGCAGCAGCAGCAGAGAAGCACACGTTGTTGCAGTTTTCATTTTCATACGTAATGGTTATTACTGAGTGTGCCAAAACTGTTTCCTTCCTTCGGCTCTTCAACTTACAAAGTGAGTCTGCGCTAGAGAAAACAACTGCGGCAGAGCAACAATCACTAAAGAATATTATCTTCTTTTAAAGCCGTTCTTAAAAGTCCCAAGTAATTAGAGTAAACCCTTTCATTATTACCTGAAAAAAACATGTGTAGGAAAAAAGTGTGGCATTGTGGTAACTTTTTTCTTTAATAATTATTCCCTCTTGAGAGTGCAGCAATTTGTGCGAAAGGAAAAAAAAATCGGACTAGGATTGAATTTTTATTACATGAATTTCCAGTTAAATTATTATTTCCCTCTAAATTATTATACTTTAAAAAAGAGCAGAGAGCTGAGCAGGATTTTGTTGAGATTTAAGTCGAGAACTTTTTTATAAGGTGACTTCGTTAGTGGAGCATGTCATTTTACTACTGATCTTTCAATTTTTATAGTGCAGTTTTTTCGCAAGTCACAAAAAAACGCTTACTTTCGATTTAAGAAAGTATCAGGTCATATATATTTTTTGGCCTGTGTGGATACAAATTTCGTGCATAAAAGTTTTTTTTTCTAGTTTTTTCAGTTAAGTGATTTAGTGGCGAAAGTGAGTTTTTCTTTCTAGGTATTACGAAAATTGCATTTTTTACTGTTACAAAAAAAGTAATCTTCGGAGTTGCCTATTTATTTCGAGGACTTATAAATTTTCCGGCCTGAAAGTTTTATAAAAAAAAGTCGTGCTTTCCAGATTAGCCGACAAGAAGAATTGGAAATTTTGAAGGGAGATTGGATCCTCAGGAGGAAATTTATCGAACTCCGCATCGACTTTTACATCGTTTTTGTGTTTGGTGCAAAAACGGATAAAAAAAATCTAGCGAGGCGTCGCTAAATCGTGGGGATTCCCATCTTCGCAAGTGCCATGAAGTTTCGCAGAGGGTAGCACATTTTTTACTGTTACAAAAAAAGTAATCTTCGGAGTTGCCTATTTATTTCGAGGACTTATAAATTTTCCGGCTTGAAAGTTTTTTTTTTAAAAAAAGTCGTGCTTTCCAGATTAGCCGACCTGAAGAATTGGAAATTTTGAAGGGAGATTGGATCCTCAGGAGGAAATTTATCGAGCTCCGCATCGACTTTTACATCGTTTTTGTGTTTGGTGCAAAAACGGATAAAAAAATCTAGCGAGGCGTCGCTAAATCGTGGGGATTCCCATCTTCGCAAGTGCCATGAAGTTTCGCAGAGGATAGCGGTAGTTGTTAGTGCTACTTCAGTGATATAATTACTTACTCCTGGGAGGTTTGTTTGTTTTGTTGAGAAGCCCCCTACTAACTTTATTTTCGTTGTAGATGACATTCCTCTTTAAAAACTAGGACAAAATGCTCAATCTTTTGATAAGGTAAGCACAAATGAGTCTCTCATATTTTTTTCCTGATAACTGTCTCCGATCGCAATCTGCGGGAATGCCACTTAAAAATTGTGATATCAAAAATATGAAAGAATCTCGGAAAAAAAGATTTCCGTGTGATTAAAAAAACGTCAGCAAATTATTTTCATCCCATCTCGGACAGGCGTAGTATTAATGAGCGGCATAATAGCACAAAATAGGGTTACTTATTTTAGCCCAAAAAGTCTACACTTTTTGAGAGAAAAAAAAATGAAGTAGTTTTTTGGCTAATAAAATGAAAACGGCTATACAAAGTCGGTCTGCGACATAGTTGCCAACATTAAGCCCAACACTTGAAAAATGAGCTGCTTTGTCAAAGCCTGACAAGCGTGACACATTCTAAGGAACACAATTCCGTCTGAGGAGCTGAAAAGAATATAAAAATGCAGTCAAAGATGAAGGGAGTCTAGTCTGCAATTTTTTTATTAAGCTCAAAGTAACGAAATAAAGATATTTTGGGGGAAATAATGCCAAATAATATTTTACGAAAAGCGGTCTGGCTTTAGCCATTCTTTAAAAAAATTTACTTTTACTAGGAATAAAAATAATAATCGGAAAATTTGCAAAGCTGCCCGCTTGCAGCCTGTCACTCTCATCTTGACAATTTTTCAGCCACAGATTTTTAAAAAGTGGACATTAGTCTTTAAGTTAAATCGGCTTGTTAGTCCATCCGTGGCCAGGCCACTCTCATTCTCATCCAGCTCATATAATCTGACTCGATCTAGATGAGTGGATCGATTTCAAAGTTGGTGAGCTGAATCAGCTCAAATTGTAGCCTTGAATGGGAGGAGGATGGATGATGGATGACCATTAATTTTCAAAGAAGAGCAAACTGAACTCTAAAAAATATCAGAAAATAGCACACCAAATCTCTTAAAAAATCGCTTCACTGCTGATCTACTCTTTTTTTATTACTAAAAGTGGGACTTGCTATACACTATCCTGAAATGCAATTTTTTCTGCAGTTTTGCCAATAGCAGCCTCATAGATCAGATCAGAAAAGTGCTCAAAGCTCAGTTTGCAAAATGGCAAAAAGTTGTAGTTCGGACGGAGCGGAGAGTGATGCGAGTGTGCGCGTCTTTGACAAGAGAGACGATCTTAAAAAAGTAAAGTGCTCTCACTGCTGGCCTGGTGTTACTAATGATGATCATGCATTTGCTACAGTTTCATTGTACTTTTTAAAAACCAATTTTGAGCATGACAGCTTTATTAAAAAGCTATTTTCTAATCTGCAAGCTGTAAACGTAAACTCGCTTTAGAAATCGAGTTTAACAAGCTTCCTCCTTTTAAAAAATTGATTCAGGGCTTGCAGCTAAAGATGCTAGTAGACAGCAGACATTGAAAAAAGTCTTTTTTTTCTTGCAGTTCGAAAAAAGCGACATGAAAATGTATATCACATCGACATCACAGAAAAAAATATTTTTTTATTGGTACCTACACACAAAAACTGAAACTGTATCAGTCACTGTACGTCAGTAAAAACGTTGCGGTTTATTTTTCGATATACATTTTTGCACTTCTAGGAACGAAAACTCTTTTAGCAAAAAATAAAAAAAGAAGGAAGGAATACAAAACTGTTTTAGTAGCAACAAAATAAAAAACAATTTTGAGCTGAAAAAAACTGCAACGTGCGAATTTTCTGTAATATATTTTTTGTCACAACTGGCTCAAGTTCGACATGGTCGAATTTTTTTTTCTTATGTGCTGTGTGCTGAGACTTGAGAGAAGTTACTCTGTTCATGC
>JAHZND010001951.1:0-22948 GCA_027744115.1 Acrocyrtus sp. NNG-2020
CTCATTCAATGTTCCATGTCGCTGTTAGAATTGGAACCGAAAGCAGGAGGAGCAGTCTAGTACAAAATGTGCTGCTGCTGCTGCTGCAAGTGGAAGTTAGCTACTGAAATGCTGCAGGACAGGGATATATCCGCTACCCTCTACTGAAATCTAAACCCCACGTACTTCATATTTTGAATTAGGTATGAAAAGCCATCATTACGGTAGTTGGTAGTGGAATGCAAGATGTTGATGAGAGAACAAAGTACATTGAGTTCTCGAGGCTGTGCAATGACGGGGACAGGCTAAAAGCAGAGTTGTGGGCAGAGCAAAAGTAAAATGTGCTCATTCAACTTTTTAATTGTACTTGCTTGTAAAATGTAAAAAGCTCTTACAAAAATGACAACTCAAGTACATCTCCCGACCTAAAAAAGCTGATAGACTACCTACTACCACTCTCTATCTATATTACAGAGACCCTTTTTTAAACAAAAATTATTTTTTATAAGTTCATTGTTCGAGTATTTATGTATGCAATCGCATTTACTCTTTTTTACCCTGGAAAAGTTCATCATTCCCATTATTTTTGCAGCACTCACAATTTCCGACTCAAAAAGTATATACTTTTTACAATGAACCATACTCCTGCATGACATTCATTGAGTGAATGGCATTTCAATTTCCAGTCCTTGAGTTTTCACCAGCCTATTAAATGGTAGCCGTCAAGCGGAAGAAATTTGGCGTGGCCATTTCTTTTCCAATATTACTTTTGATATGGTTATTAGTTAGGTATGCACTCTTACGACTGGCTACGGCTACATATCATCCAATTTTTTTTTCGGGACGGAGCCTGAAAAAAAAACCTTTTGTATACTACTCCACCACTGTTCTAGCTAGTCTCAGCGTGAAATCTGCTCTTTTATATTGATTGTGCCTATTTCTGCAGAAGAATAATAAGTCTGCGTTACACTTTCAATCTGTATGCAATTCTCCCATATCCCTCAGTTTTCTGACGAGTTATAGAAATGGCAAAAAAGGCATCCATATACGCCATAGTCGTCATCGTCATCATAACACTAGCTGTAAAAAACTATGTGTCACGAACGTAACGGTCAGTGCATATTCCGATCGTACTCTATGCAAAAAAAAAATTTTTTTTAGTCCAGCTATGAAAGAAAGAGTGCATGGTAGGGGCTATGGATTCGCTGGATAATCGTAATATTACTTTTGGATCGACTGTACTTTATGTAGTGTGCTTCCATTTCACTAAATTTGCTCAAGTTTTGTGCGGAATAGTTTTCAAAGTTACTTTTTCCTACATAAAAGTAAAGTTTGGGAGTGTGCTTGTTTGTTACGTGCTCGCTTTTTGAACACGTCCGCGTCCCCATATATTTTTCAGAGCCAGTGCTTTCTGAACGGATATCGGGAGGGAGGTTTTTTTTTAAAAAAGTCCGAAGTTGCTAGGTTCATAATGTATGCCACAGTGGTTGTCTTCGAGTAACGATCAGAGTCAAAAGAATCGTTATCTGTACGTCGTCCCCTGACATAACTGTTAGGAAACGACAACTTTTGAATCTTTATGTGTGCTGATTTTTTCCCTTTTGTTCCTTGTTAAAGTTTTCTCCGTTTTTTTTAAAAAAAACTCAACTCTGGTCAGAGTTTTTTTTTGCTGTACGCTCTGCTCTGGAGTACTTTTCCGCTTGCCACTTTACTCGCATTTTGATATTCCGTTCTCTTTTTGTCATATTGAAACAGAAAAGCCGTCTTTCAGTCAGGAACCAGAAGACATTGTGGTTCTTGTTGGGGACACTGCCACGTTCCAATGTGAAGTTAGGGGAATGCCGCAGCCGGAAGTGAATTGGTATCGACAAGACACTAATATGCCTGCTGGTGGTCGGGCTGAGCCGATCGATGGAGGACTGAGGATAAGGGATGCCAGATTGGAAGACGAAGGGCTGTACTTCTGCCAGGCAAATAATGAACTTGGCTCGGTCCGAGCTGGAGCCCGGCTTTCCGTTTACTGTAAGTCTTTTCTCTTCCAGTTGTGTACATAAATAACGCGCTTTGTTCTTGTCGTTTTTAGCTTTTCTTGTAGGATGTCCATTTAACTTTGCTGTCTACATTTGTAACCGCCGTCATTATCTATTGGGCTAATGAGCAATGTCCGGCTGAGCCACTTCCTCTTCGGATGCTATATCAATAATGAATAGCTAACTTACATTGCTATTGTAAGGAAACTTGCAAATGGAAAAGTCTGTATTGTTCCCGTTCACTAGACTTTTCCATTTGTTAAATAGAAAGGAAAAACTGGAATTATTTTTGCCAAGCCTTTTTCTCTTCTCTTCTCTAATTTATGTCATTTGTAGTAAACTTGAAAAAAAACAATCTAGTAAACCACTAGATTATGTAAAACGTTCAGATGATAGCTGAACCCTTTTTTTCGCAAAACATCGTAATAAAAAGAAAAATAGCAATATCATTGGGCATACGGTAAGAAAGCAGTTAAGATTGTGAAAAATTGAAACCGGTATAGAAATGAGGATTAGTTTCAATTTCAATGCTAATACAAAAGGTTTATTATTGCTATTTCCTTTTTTTTCTGTAAATTTGTTTGAGCCATTGTCTTCCTAACACCTTGTATCCTTTCTCAAATGAATTACGGCAACACTTTTGCGTTGTTATTCAAGCAGAGTGAAAAATCACGATAGCTAAATAATTACCATATGTCTTTCACACTGGTTTGCTGAGTTTATGAGAATTTAACAAACAAATTTTGAGGAAAAATGCTCGTGTGTGTACTCTCATGATTCATGCCGTGTACACGACCAAAAGGCAACAGAAAACGCTGTGGTAGGTTCCTCGCTCGGGTGGTTACCCGAGACTTATTCTTTCTAACTGAAAGCAAATAAAAGTAATAAAGAAACGTTAAACAAACATAAAATTAATCTTATGAGTGCGCACTATTCCCAAGAAATGGGCTTGCTTGAAAAAGCCATCAGAATTTCAAGTAATGATGACGGTTTTGTATCTTGCAAAAATAAATCTTAAGCTCAAAGTGTTTACGTGATTATCACAATGAAATTTTCATTTTTATTGTTCTTGAAATACTTAAAATTGAGACAGCTTTAAATAAACTTTGAATAAAACTGCGAAAAATGCAAACTGCTCTGCTATCATAAAATGTAGTTTTAATACCAACTTATATTAGCACTCCCCGCAAAAGCATTGCAGTTTTTCGTTTTCATAGACAAAGGCGCTTCCGCATTCCCTGCTTTATGCAGATGTTGGCAAAGTACTAAAAAGGGATAAAGTACTCGTAAAGCAATTGTACGTTTTGCGACCGAAACTTTTTTCTAGTAAAAAAATTTTAATTGTAGAATGTGTCATGCTGCACATCACACAAAAAAGAGTTTTCAGAACAAAGTTCTACTGCATTGACCCCTTATAACGAGAACGAATTTCATGACAAACCATAAGGCTAGGGCGAATAGAAAAAACTATTTAAAATAATGGCCCATTTCACTCCACACTCTTCAGTAATTACCGTCAAAGCACACCTTCTGAACGGATGCGACCAAAGGTGGCTCATTTTCAAAATTGAAATTAACTTGTGTCACCTTGATATAATTGCCCGTTAAAAACTAGCTGTGAAAGCAAATGTGTGAAAACGTCACCGGTCACAAAGTGCTAATTGCATGGGCTCTTCTACCTTAAGGGCTTTATTAAAACAACTCCTGACGAGTACTTTACACCTTTTTAGATTTTAAAGTTTTTGTTGCATGAGCTGTTCACGTTGGCGAAAAGTATCAAGTATCATTTCGCATTCGTAAAAATGGCATTTGGCTAAGATGGCTGATGACGACGACGAGTTAACTGCAAATTGGTGCAAACAAAGGCAATTTATGCAGACGCCAACGTTGTAAGTGGCCATAAAGCAAAAAAGGAGGGATACCATTGAACGGTAAATGGGTTTAGATGACATCATCTAGTCTCCTCCGTTGAAATGTATCAGGATAGCTACCAGAATGAGAATGGGCGCTAAGTTTTAGATAGAAGCAAAAGTGCAATTTTCCGCAACTTCTCCCTCCATTAGTGGAAATACGAGAGTTTTGAAAGTGAAATTGTGTACCTGTAAAAAGGCTTTTTACGAGGAATGAGAGCACAGCAGAGATTTTGCTAATGGATTTGTAGATTTCCTTCCTAAAATGACCCGGTGCGGATGCATAAGTTACTTTTAATACATCCAAACAGTCAGCTAATGGTGTCATCAATAATTTTTAAGTATAAACGGAAAGAAGTTGATAATACCCACTTGCCATTTATTCTGGTTTACTACTGCAGCACTGCAAACTGAAAATTGTTAATTCCAATTCCAAGAGATTTACTTCAATACAGTTTTGGAGAGGGAAATAAATTTTCCATTTTGTGTTTACTATTTACGGCTCCTCGCGTCAGAGAGGGTTTGATTCAACCCGCGAAAAATAAATGTAGTCGTATGCACGGAGTACTATGCTAGCAAGTAGCTGACATCATGAAAAAATATATAAAAAAGTATTTTTGTTACAATTTTATTCGTTTTTTCTCCCTTTTTCATTACAGCCCGACCGAAATTTATCGTCCGACCCAGAGACGTGAGAATAGGCTTGAATGGAATGGTAAAATTTGAGTGCAGTGCCAATGGGAATCCAGTGCCGACAGTGTATTGGAGAAAAGAGGGAAGCCAAGAAATCCTCCTTCCGTCCTCCACTCACGGTCGTTTACATGTGAGTCCAGAGGGAATACTTCGAATTCAAGGAGTGAAAAAGGATGACTCCGGCATTTACGTATGCTCCGCTGTCAGCGGGGCTGGGGCCAGGGATACGATAGCCCGTTTGGAAGTCACCTCACAGGATCAACTCCCTCCGCCAATTATCCAGTTTGGACCCGTAAATCAAACACTTCCTCTAACCAGCCTCGCTACAATACCTTGCGAGGTCAGTGGCACTCCGAAGCCGGCAATCAAATGGTTTAAAGACGGCATGGAGTTGACCCCATCTGAAGGGGTTCATTTGGAGGCAACGAGCACTGCTGGGAATCCCAACTTGGCTGCTGCTGATGGAAGCAAAAGTCCAAGAATCATCATTTCCGCCAACGGAACTCTACAAATCAGCGGTAAGTAACAAAACGAAAACGAGATCTTCCGCTGTCGTACTATTCGCCTCCAAAAAAAAACTTTTTTTTCGGAATGAGCAAATATCCGCAAAAAGCTTCAATTCTACAAAGTAATCATGATATTTATGACTCCGGCATGATTTCCAACTTAAAATTCCATTATGCCTCTCCCGTATATCATGTCGTTCAAACGTGAAATTCAAGTTGTTTTGTAACCATCCACGGATATAAGGATACAAACATTATTGATAAAAATGGATTCTCCTTTCCCAGCCACACTGGAGGGATTCTGTCTGAGGCTTTTCTCCCTTTTGACGAGCAAGCTCAAGCTCTACTCTACTCGCATCTTTCTGCTATTTCTCCCTGCAGAAATTTAGTCAACTATTTATTATTACTATTATTAGCTTTTCAATTCGCAGTTTTCTCTAACTCTACTCGCATCTTTTCTGCTATTTCTCCCTGCAGAAATTTAGTCAACTATTTATTATTACTATTATTAGCTTTTCAATTCGCAGTTTTCTCTCTACAATTTTTTTTCCAGCTCTGGTATAGCGATATAGTCCTACACATAATGGAATTTTTTTGTACGAGGGAAGCCGCTTTTTATATATTTTTTGCAGTTCCGTATGAAAAAAGCGCAGCACATACTAAAATAGCTGAATAATATGAAACTGACATTTTGCGTGTGCCTTGTATTTTCAATGCTCTCATTTTTTCGTTGTTCCTCCTATTTATTTTCCTTTTTATTATACCTTGTGTACGGTTATTTCCCTTGCAAACAAACATTTGTTTTTCTTTTCCTTCTCTCCCATTTCTCCCGAATTGCCAATTTCTATGGCCATAGGCCCCTCTGATATTCTTATATTATGTTTCATTTTTCATTCCGAAACTATTTTCCCTCCACATTAGACTTACTACTTCCCCAGCCAGCCAGTTTTCTTCTCAGCATTGCTCAGATATTGTTGCGCTCTTTTTTTTCCTCGTGCTGTACAGATACTTACTTGTTTGACTCGAGTAAAGTGATATGGTACAGGAAAGGGAAATTTTTTTACAAGAGGAAAACTTTTTTTTATACAAGTTCCACTCTTGCAAACTCTGGGAAAGTCATTCTTGCCTGAGTTAGCATGAATAAACTGTATCACTCACTAAATCTTTTTTTAAAAAAAGTAGGAGTAAGCGCTGTTCATGCCTGCTATTCCTATCCGCTCGAAAATCCTATCCAAATCGTGCCTAAAATTTCTGATATTCTTCAAGTTGTTGCCACTTCTCCCACTACTACTAGTAGTCTCTCCCTTTTCCAGCCACTTTTTTTGTATTAACTAGAGAAATAAATGTAATTTTCAAATGTAGTCGCCAAAATATAGAGTTGAGTTTTCTCCTCTTCCTAAATGCTCTGCTTAAATAACATTTCTCTTCTTTTGCAAACTGAATAGGGGCACCCGTCTCCAGAAATTTTCTCTCTGGCTCTCCGGCTCTCCTTCCATTCTGCACCGTCATGTTTCCCCGTTGTCGTGTGCATTTGCAAAGCTATTCATTCAATGAACTGAAGAAAAAAAACTGTCGAGGCAACTACTACTGAATGGAGTTCAATTTGCTTGTAGTGTTTCCGTTCCCGCATCTACAGAATACATTGTATACGATTTTTGTGGTGCGCTGCTATTTTAATTCTGTAAAAAGCCAAAGCCAACTGTAGAAGAGTAAAAGATCAGAGTATGAAGGGAAATGCGAACTTCTTATTGCCTGTCAGTCCTCCACAGTCCTGGAATGAATAGTGCGCAATATTCATATCAAGAAATTCCGAGGGAAAGCAGATACCCAAGTTAGCGTATATTTTTCAAGACATTGTCTGAAAAAAAAATATCTTTCAAATGTACACAGTGGAACAAAGAATTCAATGAAATCAAGAAGATGAAGAGAAGGCAGCAGGAAGCTAAAAGTAGAAATGTATACAAAAAGCTTAAGAGAAACATTTTTTTTCGCGAGACAAGAGCAATCGATTTGCTGTCCTTAGCCAGGCATGTCATGTTGGAATTCACATTAGCAAAAGCGATACTGTTTGTTTTTCTTTGTGAGCGTCTAATTTCGCATGCACGGATAGCAAAAAAATCATTCGTTATATTCTATTTTTTGATGGGCACATCAACCCGTAAACAAACATTTTCTAGACATTCCTCCGGCCTACGTCAAAAGGAATTACTTTTTTGTTGTTAAATAAAAATATCAGCGCTGTGGCATCTTCTCTCCACTCCACGTTCCGTTGACATGCTTTTCTCTTCTTAGCTAGTCTCTCTTTTGACATCTCAAATATGATTTGCTCGGATTCTCCTCTCTCCGAGAACTAAGCACTGTGAGCAGCATTCGTCACTGCCATTGAATTTGAATTTCTTTTTCTCAACTGGATTTTTGTCAAAGAAAAAAAATATATATTGTGGATATGTTTTTTCCTTGTCGCGCAGTAGGGAATGAAAAGGTTCAAATGAGAAGGCAGCAGAAACACAAAAAAAAATATACAAACAGAGATCTGATTAAAAAGATGTCACAAAAACTCCCCTCGTTCAAAAAAAATATATATTGACTGCTCCTTGTCTCACTCCGTTTTCCTTTTTTTCTGATGTCTCCCTCATTTTATCAGCTTCACATTCCGTTGCGCAAGGGCTCGTTACTCTTCCTATTTAGATATTGGATATAGGAGAGGCGTAGTAATTGTAAGTTTGGGCGAAAAAAATTTTTTTTTGTTAGAAGAGGAGACCACTTTTAGTAGGAGTTACACTTAATGAAATGAAATTGAGGAAATGCAGTTTTATGAGTTCGCTTCTTTCCCCTGCTTCGAGCTGTCCACGGGCACAATAGCAGTCATCACCAGCAGTAGCGTATTTATCTTCTCTGTGTAAGTTTGAAAAGTCATGGTTTTATCAAGTGGCCCTGTCAGCGACGAGGATATAGCAAAAAAAACAGGCTCCTCAGACTGAGATCATGACTGAGGACGTATCAGTTACCAGCAAGGATGTTCTAATAATCTGTGCACATACAGACTTCAGTCTCATCATGTCTATGTCTCTCTCGCTAAAAACAGTCTACCACGTTCCATTGATTAATTAAGTATTATGTCATGTGCATGCTCCATAAAGTTGATTTGGTCATGCATATTGCACTTTCTGTGTCCATCCCCTTGCCACTATCACTTTATAGGGTGGAGATGACTCCCTAGTAAAAATTTCATTTTCCCCTTGCTGGTCAGCCTACTTAACTTGGGTACGTGTTGAGGACACAGAAAAGTAGTAGCATGTGACATTACTACGCTCGTGCAATATCAAGTCATTAAAAGCCTTGTAAAAGAAAGTCAGTCCATCGTCCATCTGGACAGGAGCACAAATGTTAGCAATTCTGCGCTTTGACCTATGGCTCAGTAGCATTGCTGCTGTTTACCTCACTCAACAGGAACCCGTACAAATAAGCTTGAAAGCTAAGAGCTGTGCTATTCGTATTCCCGAAATATATCGCACTTTGTTTTACGATAATGAAGTTTTGCCCCCTGCCATTTTTACGTTGATCATGGAAACCTATGGAATCTTGTCAACCTGAATCTATCACACAACAAAAACAGAACCGGGAGTTTGAAACCACCTTATAATTGTAATGTTAAATGTAACATGTATAGAAATAGTAAGGTCGCGGAAATCACTCAAAGTAGCTAAACAAAAGATGCTGGCAAAATTACCAAATGGCATGCCACTATATTGTCTTTATGTCACAATTACTATATCACAAAAAATAGTATGAAAGTGTGCAAATTTCTATTTTGGAAATCACCTAAAAGTGTGCCTTATGCACATCGAAAATGTGCTAAACGAGCAAAACCATTTTTTTGTTTTTCAATACAAGTGGGAAGTGGTATTAGGCTGCTAACTTTGTGGTGTGCTGTGAATCAAATGCGCTACCTTTTTCTATTGAGAACTGAAAGAGAAAGGAAGCTTTTATTTAAAAAACGGTCTCGTTTAGTTTAGTCTAAATAATTGCGGGGAGGTCTAGAATTTTTTAGTTATACATCATACACTTCAAAATTCTAAAGATAAGGTAGCCCGTAAAAAAGTTGTGAGGTTCTGCATATGTCTAAATAATTTATAAAATGCTGATCAGAAACGAAGAATTATCGTTCCCATCCAGATGCATGTTTATATTTCGAGCTTTTATAAAGATTACCATTATGGCAGTGTAAATATAGAAGGATAGGATATTTTGGAGCGCAACCTTGTGCTGAGTTATTTATGATCATTTCGGATATGATTGAGCAGAGCTCATTTCGTGATTTATAACCTTTCTACCACATCCACTCGAAAGAAAACGGGAAGCATTTCTTTATTTTTCGTACATGCCTCCTATTATGCTATTTATGACGACTTCTTCAAGAAAAAAACTTCTTTTTGTGATGTCGGATATAAAGAAGACAGAGTCGAATATATATGGGCAAAGTCAGTTTTTGTATTTGTGCGTAGCTTTTCACAACATCCATTTCCCGTTCGCCTTATTCAAGTCCTTCACTCCATTTTATCCCTCCTTAGAAGTAGACTGGAGCTGACCACTCTCGTCTAATAAATTGGATGAGGTCGGAAAGCTGAGAAACCGCGAGAAAATAAGAGGCAGAGAAGAGAGTTACGTAAGCAAAGAGGAGTACGTACGGGTGGAGGAGAGACGCGTCAAGGAAATTGGCCGGGGAATTGCTTTTTTTTCTAAGTCTGCTCATATATGAAAGAAAAAGGAGCCTTTTATATAGCCACTAGCCACTACTCGTCCATTTTTTTCCAAGTTGCACAGACTGCTGCACCACCGCACATATTTCTATTTAAAACCAACTCATGTGTGTGCTTTCCTGGCTAACGAACGATAAGCATTCCAATTTTAAACATGCTCATGAATGCTCTTTTTTATCAGGGAACTTTATTTATTTATATATTTATGTTGGATTTGGAAGAAGAAAAAGAAAAAGAAAGTTCTATAGCGGATATTCTACAGCTATAGCCATTTGTTCAGTTCCTTTGTCCGTTGTTTTGGCTTTGGCTTGTATTTTTCTTTAGAGGAGAAAAAAAGATGCGTTTGATAGGTACACATATGTGCTCCTTTATTTATTGCCAGAAGAGTGAATGATGTTGAGAGAAAGCGGACTAGTCAACTAGTCGTATTGTGTGAGGGAAAGAAGAAGAAGAGGCCTTAAGAGATAAATGTAATTCGTTCTCATCTGTCTCGAAAGAAAAACAATAAAGCAACAGCTGTATTCTGCCTAATGTGTGTGTGCTGCTAAAACTATTGCGCACAAAAGTAAACTGGAGATTTTCGTTGGAGAAGTGAAGAAAGGAGATGAAAATGAGTGTCGAAAGAGGAGTAGTAGATGTTTGAGCAAGAGCGAAAAAAATGGAAGTGCTCGTTGAGCACAGGACTCAGCACTGTCCACTTCCATTCTTTCCCTTGTGCTGTAGATATATAGTTATGTAGTTTCGTAATAAATGTCTTTTTGGACAATCTCCACACAAAAATCTAGATCGGATGGGTTAGTGGGAATGGGTAATGTATACATATCTCGGCGGATGATTTATATGCAGCAGTGAAACTATGACGCGTTCACTTTTTTTCCAGAGAGAGTTAGCTTTATTATCAGTATGAATGCAAGTTTTTGGTGCTATTGGAGGCAGCGCCGGGATGACGATGAAATTGTTATGAAACGAACCTACTTGTTTTCATTCTTAAAGTTAATAATGATTATGACGATAATAACGAAGTTGGAAACCTGTATTGTTATTGTGAGGATATATGAGTAGATATGAGTATGAGTATAGCTGGTAATTTTTGTGACGGGGAAAATGGTTTTGCCTGAGCTGCTGTCCTTATAAACTAAAGCTAAGAAAGACATTTTTATTTATCTGTTTGGCAGACTTACGAGCAACGGATTCCGGTCAGTATACTTGTGTGGCCTCTTCCGTATCTGGAGAAACATCAGCCTCAGCGTCTCTCGCGGTAGAGTCTCCAGTGAATCCGAACATAGCATTCCATCGAACGAACCCAACTCTGCTGCCTCCTCCTCCGTCGCAGCCTGTTGTGGTCAATGAGACACAAGCAACATCAATCACTTTGTCATGGACATGGAACCCTAATAAAGGAGTGATGCCATCAAGGAGCCAACCTCTACTCGGCTTTACCGTTGAGTCCTACAGCCCAGATTTACAGAGCGGTTGGCTCACGCTGGGTCAGCGAGTGTACTCAGGAACACGACCTGGCGAGGTCATCCTTCACACTGTGGATGGACTGAAACCGGATACAACATACTTGTTTGTCGTTCGTGCAGAGAACCCGGAAGGCTTCTCCGCGCCATCTCACATTTCCGATCCGATCAGAACTAGACCGGCCACGAGAAGGACTAGCTCTGACGTTGAAGTGGACGAGGAAGAAGCGAGAAATCAATTATCTGGCAGTGATATCGAGTTAATTAGTGCGGAGTCTGCTTCATCAACTTCCATTAGGATTTCCTGGAAGGTTAATCCCCTCTTTCGTTTTTTTCTCTACTCTTTTCCCCTCTTTTCCTTCCTCCCTATCATATTATGATATTATAAATAATGATGGAAAAAACTTATTGCTTAATTGTCAAGCACTTTCCTTCCTACGACGTAGCTTTTAGTACGTCCAACTTTTTTTTCACAGGGAAAGTATAAGAAGCACGAAACCAAAAATGGGGCCTTTAGTAATACCGTTACGAGATTTAAAGCCGACAAAAGTTTACGGAATAAAAAACTTTCCACTTTCCCCGTACTCTTGCATGCACCCATCACCCAACAAACTTTGTATTATTAAGTTTATTAGGTTAAAGTTTATTTCCGCGTGTACCTATCAGCACTATCCTACCCGCTCACGATGAGTTTTAATGCGCTTCGTTATTTTCTCGAACTGTACAGCATGCTCTCAATTATACCATAACTGTCCGATAGGAAACCCTTCACAAGACCTTTTTCACTGCTCATTACTCACGTTCATTCCCAACAAGCTAGAACAGGGTAAAACTTACGGACTAGTCTATTTATATCCTGCAGAAAAAAGACCCATATAATTAAAAGCAATATATTTCTTAAGTGTTCTCCCACAATTAAAAATGCTAATGCGGCATCCGTATTTAATACCCACTTGGTTGTTTGCACTTCTCATGACTGCTTTAGAACTGCACAGACGCTTATCATTACTGCTATGCTGCTAGTTTATGGGATTCTCCGGATAAATTAAAAGCACATAAATTACGCATTTCTCAGCATTACATTTCATCACCAAAATTGTCTCGTTTATTTTGATTAATTACGTCGTACTTCATTTTTATTAAGGCTTACCCCATTTTACATAGTGGAAAGAAACGTGCTTTCCAGTATTAAGCTCAACACTATTCCAGCCAATTAACGTAGCGCATTTAGACAAAAATGAGAAGGAAACAAGTTTCTATCATTGTCCTTGCACTTTTCTCTTTTTCCTAACTTTAAATAGCTCAGCAATTACACTTTGCTTCCTATGCCAGTGAACCATTTTAACAATAGAAAAAAAATATTTTTACTACTTAGGTTTCCAAATCGTCCATGCGATACATCGACGGATACTACATTCGCTACCGTGACATCTCTCCTGATCTCCCCCTGAAGGGCTTTAACGTTTTAACTGTAGTCGCACAGAAAAACAACTTTGATGCTTATGCCCACGTCATTCCCAACCTGAGGAAGTACACAATGTACGAAATGTTTGTGTCCCCGTTCTATCGGAGCGTGGAAGGGCAACCTTCAAACTCAAAAATGGCGTCCACTTTAGAAGACAGTAAGTTCGGATTATTAATAAATAATGCGGCGAAAATTTCATAATTTTATTTAAAGCAAACTTATTGTCACCCAGCCACAACTACCCCGGATAAAAAAAGGGCGGATAATTTTTTAAGGCTATTTTCGCTCTAAAAAGCGAGGAAAGGAAAGTAATATGGTTCAGTTCATTAGTACTAAAAATATTTAATGTAAGGGACGTGATGGGATTATGGAAATGAGTATTCGTTCATCTATAAATAATCAAAAGAGAAAGTGGAAGGACGTGCACTCATGACGTAAAAGGGAAGTCGACTTTAGCAGAGAAAACTTTTTTTTAAAGAAAAAACCATGTTCCTCTCTCTCTGGTACCTATTCTTAACGGCATACTTGACATACTTCACGATTACATCTTTTCCCCTCTTCACTTGTTTTTTTTTGTTTTACGGGGTCGCTCATTCATAAGCAAACTTTCCTTTTTCTTTGCCCTACAACCACCTACCTATTATTTTTTTGTCTTGATGAAAGCAGCCGTATACAAAACAGTGTGCAGAGTGACTATGACAAGTCATAAGCCAGATAATGAAAGTGTACGAAGTGGAAGGAAGCTTTGAGCTACCTTTTTAGCCACCTCGAAAAACACAGAAGGGGAGTGGATCCAACCGTACACTAATGTCATTTAACGTAATTATATATTTTCAGAACCATCTGCCCCACCAAAGAGCCTCGTTTTTAAGATGATGAACTCAACTGCCGGCTCTCTCCGCTGGTCATCTCTAGAGCCACAACAGCACAATGGAATTCTCCGGGGATTTAGGGTAAGTGCTTGCAAACAATACTTTGCAGCTTTGTTGTCCTCGCCGCTCCCTTATTATGTTACTTTAAATATATTACCTACCTTTAAAAAGGTATTTAGAGGATTTTCAGTGGCGGCTGTTGCTGATGTGGCTGCTGAAGTGTGTGTGAGTGTGGAGGCGGTAGGCATTCTGCTCAAGTTCATTTTCAAAGTTATACCCCATTTATGTGCATAATGAACCTTTCTCTCTGCTCCTGGTAGTTCCCTCCTTTCGTTAAAATTTTAAAAAACTGATATTCATTTAGCTTTGCCGACAAAACTGAAATATATTCCGGCCAATGTCTTTCCGTATTACTGAAATTTTGGTGGAGGAAACAGGACAAAAAAGGAATTGTGCTGCGTCAGCTTTAAAAAGAGCTCTGCCATCCGTGGAAAGTTCTTCCATTGTCGCGACAACCTACACTACTCCAAAAGATGGCTTTGGCTGTTGTCCTTTGTTAAAATAAAGATTTCCCCTTCTTCAACTCATCTCAAATTATTTTCAGTTTAGAAGTAGGAAGGTTGTGCTGTCACTGAGAGAGTACGTGGAGCACTAGCACATTTAAACGTGGGGAAATGAAAGAAGAAGGGAAACTCACACTCCACCAGTGACAATAGTTTTTGCTGATGCGATAGCTGAAGCTGTAATGGCAGCAATAATAATAATGGTGAAAGTACAATATCACAAGTCAGAAATGGCCATATCATCATCTGTACCATCCTCCTGTTTTTGGTGTGGGCTTGTTCGCAAGCATCAACGATAAGAGTAACGGGGAGACGAAGAAGGGTGGTGGTCGTGGTCGTAGACAAAATTACAGTAAAACGGCAGAGTTTACTCAATGAATGAAGCACATCAAACAGAATAAAGTAGGTATTTTCGAATAGAAAATAGGAGGAAACGAAAACGCTCCGTTATAAAAAAATTACAGAAAATGAAGAGCAGACATACCTTCTCTATAGCATGTTGGATGCTAAAGGAAGGAAGTATTTATTCCATCCACAGCCTTCTGACTTCTCCACAGAAATAATAGGAGCATACTGCACTGCAAGCAAGGAGCAAACCTCGTAAGTTGGGGAGAAAGGGGAACATTAACAAATAAAAACAACAAATTTCCCCGGCCCCAAGTAAATTTCAGCCTGATCTTCATTCTTGTCAACGCTTTTTCACTGTTTTTCTCGACGGCAAAAAAAAGTTTTCTATTACCATTAAATACCTTTCACGGAAAGATAGTTGGAACTGTTGGAAGGACATAGTCATGGCATATGTATGGGATGAAATGAAACTTGGACTGATCTGAGAGAGCTAAAGCTAAAGAACCTTCACTGCTGAATTTCATTGATAGTTCCAAAGATCAATATATACACGCATCAGTCTTGAAATGTTGAGGTGAGTTGGTAGAACAGAATGGAAAGCTGAAGCCCCTTCCTTTTATCTAAATGAGATGAAATGAGATGAAGCTCTCTTCTAATATTGCTTTGCCAATGCGTTCGCTCAGCTCCGTGTCTCAACGTGAGGAGGGTAAAAGTGGGAAAACTACTTTTCCACCCCCACCTACTTGACATCTCTCCTGTCAGTGTCATTTGCTCTCTGTCCATTATCATTACTGTTAATCAATACGGAAGACAGGAAGGAGAGTGTGATTCCGAAACCTTTTATTGTTTCTCTTAACTTCACGGTAGAGTTGTTATTTTAGCGAGGAAAAATTAAATCTTGAAATTTAATGGAGGCAGTAACTGAAGTGAAGTCTAAGAAGAAGTTGAAGTATGGAAAGCTTTAATTTTTAAATTTGCTATTTCCTCCCATTCCCAACAAGTTGAAACAGTCAGTAAAAAGATATTTTAGAGAAACGGGGAAACCATAAAAAGATGAATGTGGATTGTAGACCGTTGTTGCGTTATACCACGCTTGTTTCAGTGATGCATGATGCGTCAAACTGAAATTAGTTTTGGTTTGGACAACTAAACCTATACAAACATAGCGTTTATGTGTATGTGTGAGTACAATTTGTCTTTATTATTACCCTACCTCCCTCGCAGCAACAGCAATTTTTTTCAAAGTAATTACCTTCGCTTGTCGTGTGAAGTATGAATCACCATTTTCACAGGAGCAATTCATGTATGTGCTGGAGGAGCACTAAAATATGTACCATTTTGTCCATTATTTCTGTTAGATCATCACTGAACTGACTGCTGACGCATTTTACATTTTCCAGGTTTTAAACGCAACTGTTTTGAAAATAACTCCCGCTCACTTGCTTTTATTGTCTCTCAGCTCCCAGTAAAATAGTGAAAATGTCTTCAACAAAAAAATATGAAATAGAGATGGCACTGCATTTTAGCTTTAATTCAATAGAAAATTCGTTCCACCTAATTTATAATTTATCCGATGCTGACTTAAATTTCTTTTGTTTGTGTTTTTCTTGTACAGGTGGAAATAAGAGGAAACGACTCGAGACTACATGCTGAGATGGATTTTGGACCAAATATTACTTCTATTGTATTGAGCAATCTTACTTTGGGTCGGTCTTATTCTGTCCGTGTATGTGGCTACACATCCGCTGGCTTTGGGCCGTATAGCCAGCCAACAAAGATCGACATGGATCCAGCGCTGGTAGGCCCCTCTGGAGCAGAACAGAGTGGAGTGACTACCGAAGATGGGAGTCCCTCTCAGATTTTGAAGGAAATTTGGTTCATCATCTTGATGGGGTGCCTTCTATTCATTTTACTCATATTCCTTGTCATTATCCTTTACACTCGGCGAAAATCCCACGGGAAGAAGGACCACATTTCAAGTGAGTGATTACGAAGAATACAAATTGAGTTTTGTTTTCTTGCTACACTTAAATTTTATTTTCCTGTTACGATGCATTTTCATCAATGTGAAATGACACTGACATGAGCAATTCGATAACGTTACGCTAAAACTTTGATTTTGGCTTTCTAAGAGCGGCTAAAGAAAATTTGAAATTTATGGCAATTTTATTTAATTTTGCGAACTTCAGGCGTGATGGTAGCTCCTCACACAGACTCGCAGTTTGTCAGCGGAAAGCAAAGTCTCTGGATAGACCAACGCTGGAGACCGACCGACCCCAGCGATAAAGACTCCAACAGATCGGAAGCAAAGCATACTTGCAAATCACCATCTCGTTAATGGAGAGCTCACAGAAGCAACAGAATATGCCGAAGTGGATCCGCAAAATCTTACCACTTTCTACAATACGACTAACAAAGGACTCGCCCTTCACCCACACCCACAAACACTTCTCCATTTACAGCAGCAACAGCTACAGGCTCAGCAACAACCAGATCTCACTCCGTACGCGACAACAACTCTGATTCAGCGAAGACCCAACTACGTAAGTCCTCCACTTCATTTCACTCTAATAAAATTCGCCATAAAAATGGAAGTGATTTTCCCCCTTTTGTGTAGTATTACTTGCAACAAAATTTATTAGACTATTCTACTGATTAAATTTTGCCATGATATAAATACCCGCTACTAGCGGGCCGCTAGTATGCTTATTTACATGAGTATCTGCTTTGTATCCACTCAGGATCCCCTCCCAACAAACCCAGTCTCTCTAACCAAGAATATGCTCAATACTCACTCCGTACGCGACAACAACTCTGATTCAGCGAAGACCCAACTACGTAAGTCCTCCACTTCATTTCACTCTAATAAAATTCCCCATAAAAATGGCAGTGGATTTTCCCCTTTGTAGTATTACTTGCAGCAAAATTTATTAGACTATTCTACTGATTAAATTTTGCAATGAAATAAATACCCGCTAGTATGCCTATTTACATGAGTATCTGCTTTGTATCCACTCAGGATCCCCTCCCAACAAACCCAGTCTCTCTAACCAAGAATATGCTCAATGACTCCAGAGACAGAGAATCGGACCAATTTAGTTCCGGTAAGCTATAAAACAAGTTTTCAGTAATTTTTGCACATTACTTCTAAAAGTCCCAGATAATAATACCTCTTAATGTGTGAGCAGAGCTGTTTAGTGAAAGTACTCTTTTTTATTGTAGGTCGATCTAAACTATCAATCGGATCTAATAACTTTAACAAGTTCAAGTCTACTCACGCTTCTCCCTCCCCATCACCCTCAGCTCCAATGAAGTTGGTAAGTATGTTCTTAACATTCTTAAAATTTCAACCGCAAAATTCTGTATGAGTCTGTAGAGTTGTAAAATGATGAGTAATGATGATGTCAATTGGTAATATCGACATCGATATTGGTGAGGGACAATAGCTAAGAAATTTTTGTTTAACGTACGTACAGATGCCGATGACATCGCGAATGGGTGGTTGTTATCCGAGCCCGGGTCCAAACAGATCTCATTTAGTTCCACTAGAGCACCAGGCCGTTGCTGCGATGCCCACACTCCATCATCCCTACCACAATGCTCATCATGCTACCGAAAATTTATACCATATCGGGGAAATCTTCAGTCCTAATAAGTCCGCATCCGTGACAAATGGATTCTCCGAAGCTGTGTACCAAAGCGGTGACCCTGAAGACAGCAATTTTCTTCCTCAGCAAACTCTGTGTCCACTAATAGACAGAGAGATCCAGTCTTCCCTACCGAGTCTGGCGTCGGACTCTACCTCATGCAATCTGTATGCTGAAGCAGATGATGTGATGCCTGGTTCTGCTAATGGAGGCAGTATTGGCGGCGGTGGAGTGTGTAATATAAGTGGGAACTCGGGCGGGAGTTCCAGTGGCAGTCGACCTATTAAAAATTCACGGTCCACGTCGCCAGCGTATAGTAGTGATAGTTTTAATAGCGGTAAATCAGGGAATAAACGACTTTATAATGGGAAAGGAAGCAAGAAGAAGTTTGATAATGGATGCAAATCACTAGAAAGACGACATCTAGCACCGTTATTACCTGGAAGTCGGAATGGTGAGCACTTTATTTTAAATAATATCAAATTACATCGTTTCAAAGATATTCTTGAGAGGAAAGTGGAAGAAGCGTAATGTCATTTAGATTTCTCCTGGATCACTTTCAAGTATTGAGCTAAATTTAATTTTACAAAGAATGCTTCCGAGAATCTCTAATAAAAATTGTGTTAGAATTACGTTAGAGCATTGACATGGCATATGTAAAAGATTCGATTTTCTAAGAACATAGACGAGCGGAAGTAATAAAAAGTGATGGAGTGAAAGGAGAAAGTAAGGCAATTGACTTTATTCAAGTATATGCGCATCCTCTAACGTCAGAATGAAAGACTATCGCACCCAGATGCCAAATATTTCTCGGAATTACTCAACTAAGGAGCTCTCAGTTTGTAACTTCCGACTTTCTCCTTTTATAATATACAATATTTTAAGGAAAGCACGGGAGAAAGTATACATGAAATAAATGTCAATCAAGTGGACTTTTAAACTTCCAGAATTTCCTTATCAGAATAATAAATAAAATCGTAGCTAAAGTTTGTTCATGACTTAAATAAGTTAATTTCTTAAATATTTGCAGATGACCCTTCAATATACTCTCGTTCACCATACGGAGACGGAACCGGTTTTCAAAAGCTCGGCCGCTTCCAGAGGCCAACAGTTTCGCAGAATCATTTAGACAACGATTATCATGACTGGCAACATGACCCTTCCGCCATAAAGTTAGCAAAGAATCTGAAGGAATCAAACGCATGACATTTGCAATCTCCCAACGTGAACATGGTCGCGTCAGCAAATATCCCCCTTCCCGTTCCTGAGCCATTTAGCGACTCAGTTATGACGATTAATAATCAACAAGCTTTCATCTCTGACATGAGTACAAACGAGTGGAGTGATGCTGACATTGTCGGTGCTAACAACGGACCATCTACAATTTTCTTCCCGTCTACTTTAATCGGCTACGCCTCATCCGCTTCTCGTCAAAGCTTGCGACTCCATGAAACCAACTTGTGCGAAGAAGATGAAGATCTTGAAGGTATCAACGGGCAACCTGAAGTTCACCTCCACTCCGGTTCAACGTTGGGAATGATTTCAAGAGGGACATCCTCGTCTGTTCGGAATCCCCGCCAACACCCAAAAGGCGGAACAATAAGTCAGCACCTCCAATCCTCCGGATGGATTTGATGCTCGCTTCAATCAGACTGAATAAACACCTTCCACTATCTGAATTTCTTTAGTTAAACTCTAGCCCTTTTTTATTTACACAATTTTTATTTCTTAACATTGAACTGATGCATTATCCCTTAAATCCCCTTATCATTCTTACCAGTGAACCGCTCATCCCCATTAAAATAAATATAATTTTATACAGTATTTGTCCTCTTTCAATGATATTACACGATCTTTAAGTACATAACCAGAAATTTAGTACTCTCATTTGTAGATTTTCATGTAAAAGTTGAATCTCTAGAAGTATGTAAAAGTTTTCAAAATTCAATGATATTACACGATCTTTAAGTACATAACCAGAAATTTAGTACTCTCATTTGTAGATTTTCATGTAAAAGTTGAATCTCTAGAAGTATGTAAAAGTTTCCAAAATAGACGGCATAAATCTGGTTCGTATTAAGCGATACATTGTAGAAACCTTCTAAATAAAATTACTACTTAAATTATTAGAAATTATACGCATATCAGGTTTTAGCATTATGTAATAATTAAATTATTCGAAAAATTTCGTACCTACTCTAGTTTATGGTGTACCCTGTACTAAAAACATTCGTCTTGATTTTAAAATTCCATTCGGTTTGCGAAGCGGTCAATAATCCTAATTTTGTAACTAAGTCACAACCGGCAGAAGAATAGAGTATAACTTTTACATTTAACGAAACAATCGAACATTATAGTCGTAAAGTTTGTGCAAGCAGCAGTAGTAGCCGTTTGTACATTAAGTAATTTTACGGGGAAGTAGGCTAAAAATATATTTAAAAACTCATGTGCAGTCTACCAGTTGTAATGTAATCCATAGACATTCACTAGTGTAAATAGCATAGCAATACAATGCATAAATATTTGATATAAACCCGAAACCCGATGCTGTAAGTTTTAACGGCAATCACTTAATGGGCTGTGCAGTGAATCGTAATTGGGCGCGCATGCATATTGTAGGTATGCATGAATAGATTTACTGCACTTGGCTAAAGGTGATTGTAGTGTGAATAAAGTAGTGAAAAGTGGCATTGTAGACGTGATGTAAATTTATCATGTAATTTGGTTCCTTCTAATGCTTTTTGTGAATTGCAGCTTGCGGAAAAACTGTATAAAAAGATTTACTATAGTTGTATTATAGTCAAAAGTGTACAGGTATAATAAGTAAGTATAGCTAAGTGTAAAACTTTTAAGTTTTTAAGATAAGTGTACATTAACTTAAATGGTAAGGGTAAATTATGTGCTCTCTCAAAATGCTCGGTTAAATGCATTTACATAACGCTTAAAGTTTTCCATATTTGTAATCATAGATGTTAATCGTAAGCCATATAGGTAACTCAACGAGAAGACGCCAATTCAAAATTTCGGTTAAAAAAATAATAAATGTTTGGCGATTAATAGTAGAAATTTTATGAAGCATTTTGTTATATCGTGCGTGTTCTAAATTAATTACTGAATATATTGGGTGAAGCTAACAGTGTTGTGCTTTGGTATTAGTTTGTGTGAGAGTAAAACGGGAATGAATCGTCGCTATTTGTAACATGCGGATGCCCTTCAATCGTGAAATAAAAAAAATATTTATTAAAACAAAACATCTTGACTGTAATTTTTGATATATTTTATTATAGTGTGCTCCACACTTTCACCTTCAACTTGAACCTCTTTTACTCATTTATACAAAATACAAAAATAAATGTGCTTGACAGTTGCACCAGCACCATGCAATTGTGCACAAATAGGATTCCATGTTGTTAAACAAAGAAATTCCAATTGTAGTGGCGCCACTCTGTGAGAAAAGAAAGTGCATCCTGGAAGAAAAAGTAGCCTTCCGAGATATTCCACTAGGCAGCTCCTCCTTCTCATTTTAAATTTTCTATGTACTTACATACATCTGGTCTATGCGGGAATACTTTGTTCAACATGTCTGCTCTCGTTTTGTTTTTCATTACTTCATGTTACATCATATATACCCTAGGATGTTTAGCCCATATCGAGAATATATGGTAATGGAAAACTGAAAGTATATTGGCAAATAAGAGAATTGGTTGTACTTAATAGAACTTTTCTTAAATAGTGGTTTAAATACATACAACTTGTACTTGAGCAAAATTTTGGAGAAAATGAACTTCCGCTGTCAGGCAAGATAGCAGTTAGCAATGCATATCATTTTTAGGATCACATTGAGAAGTGACAGTCATCAGCCGTGACAACAGAAAATAGGTAGAAGGATCCTCCAGTCTAAAAATGGAACAATCACACATTTCTTATGTTCATGTTGAGCAAAAGATATAGGTATACCATTTTACACGAGAGTAAACTTCTAAACTACATTTCATTCAGAGAGATGCCTTTCTTTCATAAAACTAATAGTACTTACCAAGAAGTGAAAGTAATTCAATAATTCAAATGAATTCAAAAATTTCGCACAATTCAGGAAAAAATTGCTATCAATCAAGCCTAAAACTAAAATCCCACGCGGGCAATCAGGTTAACATTAGAGTTTAGCATGGGAATTTAACATTAGAGTTTAGCATGGGAATTTAACATTAGAGTTTAGCATTTAGCATGGGAATTTAACATTAGAGTTTAGCATGGGAATTTAACATTAGGGTTTAGCTAGCTTTCTAAAGCATGTGAAATGCAGAAAAATCATTCAATCTTTTAAAATCTTTTACAACATTTTACAACAAATCCTGATTTACCTACTATGCATTTACGTAACATTGTGCCGTACCTATACAAAATGTAGAAATTCAATCAGGATTCTACAACGCTTTTCCGTTCGATCTCATCCATCCGCCGATCGCAGTCGCGACGCGATGGGGATCCACTTTCTTTCTCATTTTCATGAAAAATGATATGAAATGGCAAGGGCAGCAGCTACTAGCAAAAGTCAGGGGTAACCTGAGAACAGTCGTCCACGACGTGTCATACAGCCCGCAACAGTGGCCAAGTGTATTACCAAGTACAAAGTAGTGCAGTTGAGTTTGGTTGGGGGTTTTTGGGTGTAATGCGCGTAGTGTAATGTATCTCTGTTTATCGTGTTGCTCCTG
>JAHZND010001952.1:0-44844 GCA_027744115.1 Acrocyrtus sp. NNG-2020
ATTAACTTTTTACAGCCAGTCAGACGTAATCGCATACCTATTGCGATATGACACGTGACATCACATACAAAAAAGTGACAGAACAGGGACAACGTGCTTAAAACGTGGACTTAATTACCCTTTCTTAAAACTAATTGCCTAAGAAAGAAGTTTAATTAAAAATAGTTTTTTTTTCTTTAAATGAGTACCGAGCAAACCCACCTCAACATAAAACAATATTCTAATGAAGATGCCCCAGCATAGGCACTATACTAAAAAGAAGTCCCACCTCCTTCTCAAATCCTTCAAGTGAAGAAGTCAAGCATAATTTTTTTAAAAAAAATTGCAATAATTTCCTTTGTGCTTTGCTTACTGCGTCATAATCATAAATACAGTCAGTCAAACAAAAAAAACTACTTTTTCAAACAAAATTCAAAAATATCCACTGAACACGCGTGACTCTCTGTCCCTCTCTTGACTCGTTCTTCTAACCGTGCTTACCCATATTAACTACATATTTTGAGCAAAATTATGCACACATCACATCATCACCATAATATATAATGGAATTATCATTATTATTATTACTGTTATTACATGACATGTTACAGAAATCGCGTAACAACACAATCACCAATTCCCATTCGTATTCACATCCAATTTACAAATATAAAGAATGGAGTGGTGGACTAGGTACAAGTGGAGGGAGACGATGGCGTGGAGTCTGTTTAAAAATATTTGTTTAATTTTCTGCATACATTGCAAAATACCAAATTTTTAAAAAATGAAAGGAGTAGAAGAGTTATATGACTTTGGCGTCACGTGGCACTACGAGGATAATTTTTTTTCCAAGCTAGTCATCGTCAGCGTCATCGCACACTATGCAAGCCATCATCCACCACCATCAGCATCCATCCTTCAACAGTTTTCGATAATCAAATAATAAAACATATTCATTCATGAAATGAGTTCATAGCTGGCCCTAACCCTCCATTATTTTCGAAGAAAGAGAAAAAAGTCAAAACAATATTTACTTAGAGTAATAATGATGGTCGGTTAGTTTAATGATAGTAATAAGAACTGACATGGTTTTCTTTCGAGTACGTGAAGTGCGTGTCTAAACCGTCAGGTTTTAAAAGGGGTATTTTTAGGAAATGCCAACTCTTGAAAAAAATAGTTCTCAGACAATGCTTAATTGTCCTTTTTCTGCTAACAGCAGCTTGGAGTGGACATTGGTCAAGAGAGGACTTAGGTTTCGTGTGGTGGGGTTTGGCCGAAGTGATAGATGATTAATGATTTTATGATGATGTGTTGACAGAAGACGAAAAAAATGGAGGGACACAAGTGACGTCCATCTTATCACTACAATGATAAGTTTGGGCTGGGTTATACTGTTATATATAGTAGCAGCGCAAGCATTATTGCAAAAAAAAATTTTGCGACTTGCAGAGCTTTTTAGAAGTGGAACCTGCAGATCAACTCTATAATCCTGAAATGATTAATGAACAAGTCCATTATATTTTCCTTTTGAGATAGTGACGATGATGAGATGATGAAATAATTTTTTTCTAGAAAGCTTTGCATGGCTTATCATATCATTAGCTAATCTGCTTATCTAATTTTATGTTCATTTTTATAGGAATGGGGAAATGTGCAATTTGTTAACAGAAGACATGACTCGGTTCAAGCTAAAATCTACCATGGCTCCTGCTTCCGACCTCACCACCGGGGTCACTCAAGACATCATTGGACCAGACAAAAGCCGAGATTCCCGAGGAGAGAAAAGTTTCCCAGAAGGGCTTTCAGAAAAAGGACTGATTTCATCACAATCTTTGCAAACAGTCCAATTAGCTTCCAGAAGGGAAAAGCTCGCCCCAATTTCGCCGTCACCGTCAAAATTAGCACACTCAAGGCTGCGAGTGAGCACTGATAATAAACTTGGTCGTGCTCGTGACGCTCCAGTAATGGAATCGTGTGAAATGTTGAGAACAGTAATAAAAGTTGATCCTGACAAGGTGTCGAGCTCGAGTAGGAGCTACCTCCCCTTAACTAAACCACAATGTAGTAAAGTTAATAGTAGTACTAGTTGTAATTATACCAGTTCTGCACGTTTCACGATCCTTTGGATAATGATGACGATATCAAACGTTTGGAGGAACTTTCGTCATCTCCACCAGCACCACCAACAGCACCGCCTCCGTTATAATTACAATCATCCTAGAGTAAATAGTAATTGCCTAAGGACCTTCACCACAATTTCCGTTATCTTTCTACTGCTGACGAGTTGGAGCAGCCACGAAGTACACGGCCAGCCACCACCCTTACCTCCTGCTGGGGTATGCAATTAAACAAATCAACAACAATAACAACACGTCTTTGCGCTATATCTTCTTTTTTTCTCAAGTCTTGGCCCGACTCACTATTATTTTTAATTGTTAATTGAAAATTAGGTGAAAATTGTTATTGTCCGAGATGAAAATTAGGTTGGATGAGAGCCTTCATCAATCATTTTGCCTTTAGTGAGGAATGACTCCGCGACAATTAGTTCAGAAGTTGTGAGTTGAGGTAGACAAGGAATGCGTCTCTTTCTTCGCATTACCTTTTTTTCCTGCAATATCCATTAATTTTCGTTGTAGCTTTGAGTAATTTGTATGAGTCGACAAGAGTTAGTGCTTATGTAGATCAATTTCAAGTTTCAATTAATTTTTTTTCTCGAGAAGGAAAATTTTATATACTTCCTGCATTAATATGTTTTTGTGAGAGGAGAAACGTCGCGTCGTCCGTCACAGTTAGGAGCAAGCATGTGTACCTCAGTTCACTTCACACTAGTTTCTTGCTTTTGAACTTAATTGAGCTGTCAAGTCCAATCAAACGGCTGATGAGGACGAATGCCTGCAATAAAAAAATTAATGACATTTATCAATTTAGTTTTTTTACCAGTTCATAGAGCATTTACGCGCTCTCCCATGCATTTCACATATTTCTCTAATTTTTTGTTTGTCTTGAAGTTCCTGGACTTCGATAATCTTCCCGTGACAAGGTTCTCCTGCGAAGGGAAGGTCATCGGGGGCTACTATGCAGATGTGGAGACAGGATGCCAAATGTTTCATGTTTGCACTTTGGGACAAAAAGGTAAACACTTCTAGTTATATTTACAAGTGTCTCAAGTCACCCCATCCTTAACAAGTTTTACGGCTACCTATAAGAAGGAAAAAGAGTTCTTTCTTGCCACAATTTTCCTAACTAATCAGTCGAGTGCGTCAACTAATTTTACGACTTTTTTTCCTACCAAAGTCATAACATTGTAATAAGCAGTTCGTTCAAAATGATTATTGATCAATCAACTGAAAAAACGGCCTTGCCTCAGGCGAACAAATTGTAGCAGAAAATCCTTCCCTTTTCTCAACCAGGCAGAACATGGGCAGTGAGATTTTTCAAAAGAGATGATTTATGGTCTGCGAAGTGACATGACAGAAAAGTCAAATCTCACATGATGTTTACAAGAACAAACTTCAACTCAATATCATCTTTGAGGAATCTGAAGAAATAGTAGAATAAGGCTTATTACGACTTCTGCATATACAAATACGAGTTGATCAAAGCAGCATTTGATTTCAATTCATTTTTACGAACCTTTCTGTCTTCTATAAGTTCTATATTAGATTTTTTTGCATGCCATACGTTTTCGCAATAATCAATCAATCATCTCTATCAATCGATTTGTACGTTATGTTGTGATTACTGAACACTCATATTTATGAATATAGCTTTACTCTGTCAAAAACTATTTTGCTAGGAAGTTTTTTTTTCTGTAGAGAGGCAGCATCGCTCTGTAAAAATATGTATTATTTTGATTTGGGCAGGGCAAACAGCTTTGCTGTAGGATACATATGACTCCTATTATGCAACGTTTTTGTTCAGTTCACATTACGATTACATCAATTTGGAAAATTGCAAGTGCATCTCTCTCAAATTTTAGATTTATTGCAAAATGCTTACAAGGATGAGGAATAAAATGGTACATTTTTGTAACAAAAAAACGTGCCATTAGGTAAGTGGTAGGTAGCTGGAGGCTTTAGCTGACCTGACCTACTGACAATGAGAATGGGAATTTATCTAACAAGAAGAGAAATGAGCAATGGTCAAGCACAAAGTTTTTACGTCTGTAATAAATCCAAAAATAGCGGCAGTACAGACATAACTCCCACTTCGTTTTAGCAGTTCATTGAGCACTCTCAGCAAAAAGGAATTTTTTTAAAGCTATGACGGGACAGTAGCGAAATAAAAGCAATACTGTTGTAATGGAGGTCAATCCAAAAATCCAAACCTCAAATAAGAAATTATGTTGGCCAGTAGCTGACAGGATTTTTATGGATTTGTTCTCCCGCACTAAAAGGATCTTTGTGGAGTAGTATCAATTTATTCTTGAAGCGACAACGACAACAATCCAACAGTCTGACAAGGCACACATACGAGTGTGTCAGGACGGTTAAACAGAGCGCTCTAAAATGACAGGGAGCAGTGAAATAAAATTTAATATTGTCATTTCATTCAAAGCGCTATTTTCGTGCTGGTGATGTTGTCGTGTCAGAAGCAAACAATGACATGGAAGATGGATAGGTTCTCTCTCTCTTGTCATCATGTCATCACATTATTCACCTTAACAGATGTACAAATAGAAGGACCCAGCCCTAAAAAATAAAGTTGCTTAAAAGTTTAATAAAGTCACTAATAAAGGACATTATTGCACATTTTTTTCTGAAAGAGCCAAGAAGCCCATAATTTTTTTTTATATTTGGCTAAGAAAGGAGAGACTACTAAAAAGAATTAGGCGATTTTGCTACTCTCAACGTGAAAAAAAAGAAGCCCAGCCCATTTTCATATATATTTTGTCACTGCCACAAAAGAATTTTTAGGAGATGTCAATCAGCTCATAATTAGCGCGAACTATTTTATTGACGTTTTTAAAGGAGACAAAATTACAGGAGAAAAATGCGTTTACATTATTCAATATTTGAGAGAAATTTTTAGAGGAAAGAGAGTTGTAAGGTCAGATCACGCCAGCAACTACTCAGCAAGAAAAAAATGACCATCAATGGAAAATAGAGATGGCCAGTCACACATCCATTTCGAGTCAAAGTAGAATATTTACTGCCTTAAATCTCTAAATGTGCACTTAAAGTGGGATAATTGTCAGTAATAAAAATTTACAAGATATTTTACAAGTGCTCTCAAATATATCGGCAAAAGTGGCGGGCATACGCGTCAACGACAAAAGGAATGCGAAATGGCCAGATAAAATATCTATTTTTTGTTCTTAACGAAAGGAGAAAAGAAAAGGGAGCTGAGGTCACTGAGAAATATATGAATATTCAATGTTTACACCGCACTAAATATATTACAGTCCCAAAACGCTTTACAAGATCGTAAATTTAGAGATTTATCAAACAATATTTTTGGGAGATAGAAAGGGACCGCGCTGTTTTTAGACAGTGACATTGCACTTGCAGTCTGAAAATTTGCAAAAGTGCCATAATGCCATTTATACACCGTGAGGAGGATAAGGATTCCGTATCCACCTCATTTATTACCGAGTCATTAATAGTTAATGTGAAATCGATCATTTATTTCCCAAGGGTTTTTCTCTTCACCTCAATACAAAAATGATATATGTTCATTTGCCTACATTTGTCGTTGGAAAAATATAAAAATGGGAGTCTTGCCTGCTTGCAGGTTTTTAATTTCACCTTAAGGCAGAAATTGACACGATTGGGAGTTGGGAGTAAACATAAAGGACTCCGCCTTTAGCAGAAAAGCTTTTTTGCAGGTTGGCTTCTGCCTTGTGTCTTCGAACTTGATGTTTTCTTTGCCATTTTCAAAAAGTGTATCGCTTCATTTGTCGATTTACGAGCTATAGCAGAAGAAAAGAAAAAAAGACATTCATTCCATTTAGCAATTTTTTATTGCCCAATAATAGCCATAATAAATATAATTTGTAAACTAAAAGTATTTAAGTAGCGCGCACTTTAGTTTTTCACTAACTGTCCTATTTGTGTACACTAAATTAGTTTAAAATGGCTTCATTACATCAGTTCTGGGACTAGAGACAAAAGAGACCTTTTTAGCACTTGTACTTTTTCTACGACTTCGTTTTTAAGTCCTCCGCCAAAAGCCTCTTTAGGAGGAAAGCGCAGTAGCAGTTCAGAATAATATAAATAAATAATAGAGTTGTTGTAATTGTAATTGGTTATGTAAAGTAGGAATGAGATAAATGATGCCGCCCCGACATCTGAAGATTGCTTTTGCTTTCGCTTCTTGCTGTCAAGACAAAACCAGTCATTAAAGTTGCATTAAATCATCCTAACCGTTCTAAATGCTTTTGTTTGCTAAAGTATAATGAAAAGGTGGAAATATTTTTTTTTTACAAAAGAGGCATCAGGCATACATCAATTAGTAGCGGTGGATAAGACAAGAGCACTGCAAGCTGAGAAGCTTGCCTAAAAGTGTAATTGAAATTTGATGAGTGTCCAAGCACCAAACTACCATTCATATGATATCTCTGAAATGGTCACCATTTGTAATAAATTTGCAGAAAAGGTTAGACGATATGATGGAGGATATGCCCAGCCCAAAAAAATGTCTGTCATCGTGCCAAATGCCATTGTCAATAGGGATACTGAGCATTAATCTAAGTCATACAAGAGAAAAAGGAGCATGTACGTTCTGTCAGAATTTTTGTTTGGGGGTGAACTCGAGATCGAGTTGTGCTGCATATATGGTGGCTTCTGTGACTTCTCATGTCGAACATGATGACAAGTTAAGATAAGCTCGGAATTGTTCTAGTTGACGGTGTTGAAGAGAATTAAAATCACTTTCGATTATTCTATATTTGCAGAAAAATAAAAAGTGTTTTGGGCAGGTGCCACACGACATGACGATATAGCACCACCACCCTGTTAAATAATACGGTTATCGTGTAACATCTCTCTATAAATTAGCTGCGCAAGTGGATTCCCGACAAAACGTGCATTTCTCCATTTTCCACATTTTCGTAGTGCATGTCTCAAAAATATTTGCAAATTGTTGCGCAAACTTTTGATTTTTAAAAGAAGTTCATCAAAAATATCACTAGTTAAATTTATTTTTACAAGTGTCAAGTCAAGCTGGGAGAGAGGTCGGTAAAGGTCCCTTTTGTATTTTATGAGGTAATCATCCTTCCTCCTTCTTCCCCCTCATTGTTCTAAAACCTCCTTCTTGTACTCGCGCCCTTCTACATAATCATTTTATCCTTCACTCGCAGCTAGGGCTAGACAGCACGAAAGGGTTAATAAAAATTTATCTAATTTGAAATTGAAAAATGCGAATGCTTCTGTTCCTTTATAAAATGTATCGACTTGTCATGATGCTGCCGTGAGTATTTTCATCTGATACCGGTAACAAAAAGGGCATCATGCTGGGTGACACCTATGACACTTGCATTCAGCAGTAGCAAGCCGTGATTGACGCTAAATGGAAGGAGTCAGGAGGAAAAATAGTTTTGAGAAAATGAGTGTTTGGTAACAATCAAATTTTTTTATTGGCAATATTGATTTCTTTTTTGTTTGAGATGTGAGAGGGAAGGTGGAATGAGTGGCAGGATAAAGTTAGGCAGCTGCAGAAGGATTAAGCATTCTTTAGCACTTGAATGAAAAAAAAATTCCACCTTCACATTAGGTAATAGCCCTGCAACCTAAATAATGTCTCATTTGCGAGCTTAATGAAATCACCAAGTTTAAATGAGAAGGAAAACGGGATTGGTGTAGGGTGGCTTTTAGCAATTTAGCAGAAGTATGCGAGGGGCCCAATTGTTCAGGAAGGAAATTGACAGGCAAGGTGAAGCCAGATGAACTGTTGCAATGTGATAAATGGGAAAATGGCGCTTATGCGACGGAGTGGAGATTGCAAAAAACGGCTTAAGTAGAATAATGCAAATATGTATTTACATTTTAAATGAGATATTTATTTATTGCAAAAACTAATTCGAAATGGAAGGAGTGCATACAAAGTTATTTGACAAGGGGAAAAATTAGAATGAGCTTATTTAAGAATGCGTGCCTGCGTTATTTATAGCCGAGAAAATGATTGTCTTTTTGCGTTTTTCTGTACACTAATTTGTTTTCATTTTCAGCACAGCACAGTATGCCTCAATAGGGGATTCTAGGGCTGAACTTTGAGAATCTAAACTATTCGAAGCACTTTTAAATATTCTAAATGATAACGGTCTGCGTCTTTTTAGACTTTTAATTTTGTTCAGTGTAGCTATCGAACTATTCATTCATCTTTGTCACACACACGCTAATTTTATTGCTCCTCTTTATTACACCTGGTCGCATTAATTTACTTGCCCTTGCCTCATTGCCTTGCATTTAGTATGTTGTTCCTTGCATAATTTCCACATGCAGTTTTCAATTGTTGTACATTGTTACTTTTCTGCAGTCTCTTTGCAACATGCACCTGCTAACTTTACGCCCCACTAACTAATCCATTTATTACAATTTATTTTCTCACTAGCCAATTAAAATGCAAAAATCAACAAGTCCTCTGGCTATGCCTATTTATCACTTTTCTTTTAAGTTTCGCTCACAAAACGAATTTTCAGAAAGTCATTTAAAATTACACTACACCCCCAGGCTGGCCCTGTCCATGTCTTTTCTGCAAATAAAGTAATGCCATTTATCTTGTGTCGAGTCATTAAAATGAGTTAGAAAACCCATCCTATTTTTATAGGCTGCCTCCCCGTATTGCAAGCCAGCCAGCAGTACCTCCAAAATGTTTCAATGACTTGAAAAGTAATCTTTAACTGGTTGGCTGAAATGTGTTCTGTCATGAAAATGTTTTATGGTTTTATTGTTAGCAAAATTGCCTGAGTTTTGATCGCTGACTAATATGTTTCCACCCCGTTTTGATTGTTTTGTAGATGAGATTCAAGACATAAAGTTCCTGTGCTTGAACGGTACTGTCTTTGATCAAGAGACCAGAGTATGTGAACGAGTTGATGAAGTAGACTGTTCGAAAGCGGAGCAGTTTTTCGACCTCAACCTCGACCTATATGTGCCCCATGCCACAACTCAGAAACCGGAAGATACTGATTTGGAAGAGGAGGATGATAATATACGCCCAGTTCAGGCTTCTGCTGGTTCATCTACCAAGCAGAAAAGTGCGCCGGTTACAACAACCCAAGCGACGACGACTACAACAACCCCAACCCCATCTCCGAGAACTAGACCACCATCGTCATCCTTGGCCTCGAGACCAAGGCCACCTCCAGTTATTTCAGGTGGTTCACCCCAACAGCAGACAAGTAGTCAGCAGGAGGACGATGAAGATGAGGAAGAGGACGACGGAAGAGGTGGAAATAACGCGTATACCTCTTTCAATTACTTTTTGAAGACGCCTCATTCACATGTCGCTTCCGGTTACAATTCTCAGTCGAGACAGAGCTACATTATTAATCGGCCGACTGCCAGTGGTGGACGAGGACCATCAGGCCCAAGTGGCTCCAGCTCATCCAATAATCCCATAGCTGCCACGACAAGTACAGGCCGGAAGGTTCCTTCAGGGCCTGGTCCCAAAACTATTGTTTACTCCTCCACATCCACATCATCATCCTCTACGCAACGACCAAAAACTGTTGTTGTCGTGAAGGCCACTTTACCACCAACTAAATCTATATTGAAGCCTAAGACTCTAGCAACCCCCAGAACGACAACCACAACGACCACTGTCCCACCTCCAAAGTATGAATTGGATGACCAGTATGATGAGTACTACGACGAAGAAGATTACCCAGATCAACAGCCCCAACCACCTCAGACTAAGTCATCCAGTTCATTTACTCAAACTTACCCATTGAGCAAGCCAGCTTTAACCCAGTCCTCCCGTGGCAGTAGCGGATACGACTTCAGAGATGGTCGGTCCACGAAAGGAGTAGCTAACGCAGGGCAAACGTATGTCAGCACAAGTACCGGAAGAAGCCCAACAATCCTGACTAGTAGTGATCGAGGAAAGGTCTCCATTGCGGTCAGTCCTATTCCAAAGGCAACACCCAAGCCGGTCCTAGTTTCTCCAGCAAGTATAAAAGTGATTTCGTCTGAGTTCATTGGAAATAATTCGACAGAGGAGCCATACTATTATGAGGACGATTACCCAGATGATATTGCACTTCAGCAGCAGCAAGAACAACCTCGTCACTCACCAGGATATGCCGTTACATCTCCAAAGTCACCCTCCTTATCATCAACCACTTCCAATAGAGCAAATATCCTGCATCATCAGCAGGTGTCATCATCAAGCAAACCAGCAGTGTCGCCTTCACAGTTACAGTCAAAATCGAAGCAAATAGCGATTCCGAAACAGAAAGTGGAGGCAGTTATATCAGGACCAGGAGACATCTCTTCCGCCGACTACTACGACGATGACCAGGAGAACGTAAATGCTCATGATCACCACTTTACCCACGTAGACGTGCCAAGGATCCCTTTTGCCAAGCCAAATGTGCCAAGGGTGTTGGTGACAAATGGGAAGCCCTTCCTTCCCCGACTGAGGAGACAGTCACATTACATGAACTACTTCAATCCCGCCTTCCCTCCACCACTCCAGTCAAGAAGACAGCCTTACATGAGAGACCTTCTGTTACCAGCGGAATCAGTGTCAAGACCACTCCAAAGATCAACTGCGTCTTTACTCCACAATAACTTTCACATTCCTCCAAAACCCCACCCGCACCCCCAAACCCATCCACATCACCATCCCCACCAGGGAGCACCATTGAGGAGACCCGAAAGCAGAGCAGGTCCAGTTGACCACCGAGCTAAAGAACTCCCTCACTGGGGGCGCGATCCACATCCATTTAGATGATCTGGGGTGAAATAGGACTCTTCAAAATTTTTATTTTAAACTACCCTTTCTTCAACCTTTTTTTCTTATAATTATACCTAATTAAGTTACATATAGCTTTTACATACTCCACGATAATTATTATTTTTTAGTTAACGTTATTTTTTAAAAATGAACCTTATCCATGCAATATAGAATACCTGAAATAAACTGACAGATATTATCCCTTCTGTTATTTGTACTCCTCTCCGTATTAATTACAATTAAGCAGAAATTGACTTCACATTATACCTAAAAACTCAAATGGATTTTTATTAATGATGCGAAATTAAGTGAAATAAAAGTTTTTGCTCTGTTTAAAAAAATACAGCCCACCCACCACCATCCCTTCTCACTATTCTTATTCCTTGCAATATTCTCTACATTTTTCCTACTGGCTAGGCACGGCTATCATATCGAACTTTGTTCACTTTCCTTTGTTCATCTTCTCACTTAGCCCCAGTAAGAGAGTGATATTAAGCGGCAGTGACTTCATTCAAATTTTTGTTGTGTTGTTACACCCGGCCAGTTATGGATTAATCTAGAGGAAAAAGGGATGCTTGTTTATTATTGCACCCAACAGAGATCTACAAGCTAAAAAAGCTACGGATAAAGTTCAACACGGAAAAAAGTAGAAATGTTGATGAGTTGGCTTTCTATGACTCTGCTTGTTGCGACATATCCAAAGTGCTAGGATGGGAATGGGAGAGCAGCGGAATTATTATGGAGAACGAGTAATAAGCGAAAAGGCAATAAAAAATTGAGAACTGGAGAAGGGTTGCGGTTGACATTTTTGGACTGGACTATATATCAATCCATTGCATTGCGTGGAGAAAAAAATCTGACTGGAGCTGGTGGAGCATCCATCTGAGACTGTTGTGACTTTGTCGTTTTGTTTTTTTGTTATAGTATTCATCATTCAAAGCTTTGTGGGTAGGAGAAAAAAATAAGTTGTGTGGGACTCTGGAAAAATAAGTAGGTTGTGCAGAAGGTGTAGATGTGGAAGTTGTAATTTGGAAATGAGATGGATCTAAAGGAGAAGTGCGAAACTGCATAAATAAATTTATTTTTGGAACTAGTCATTGCACCAACTGAACATCTGATCAGCAGCTTTTTTATCGGCACTTAACCACTTACGGTATAAGTGATAAAGAGGAAAGAGAATAAATTATGCAGAGGAGAATACTTGGAAATAGAGGGCTGTACTGTGTGGGTGGTTAAAAAATTATTACGTTTTGTAATCATCATCGTTAAAAAAATAAGGAAGAGTAGTGCTGGAATTTGGGTGCAGTTGTGGTTTTATTTGGGGACTGCGGACGGAACGGAATTTTGTTTTATTTCCTTTGAGGAAGAGCCAGTGCTGGTGGTAGCTGTTATATTATGGAGAGCAACTGGGCGTTGTTAAGTAGCTGTAACGATAATAATAAAAATTGTAAGAATTTAAAAAGTAGATATTTGTCCGTTCTAGAAATGGATAAAGATAGTGTTATTAAAGGGAAAGGATTTAGGAGGAAAAAGGTAGGAAGGAGTAGGGAAAGCGGTGTTTTTGATAATAATAGTTCTGACACCGGAAGTCCCAGCAGCTGGTATATTAGTGAAAGGGGTGGAATTAGTTTGTTTCAGATGAGTTTAGTGGTTTTAGTGGTAGCTCAGTTGTTGCTGTCAAGTCACAGCGCGTTGGCACAATATCAACAGCCGGTTCAAACAGATGACGCGTGGAACACTGCTAACTACTACAAAAGGGAACATTCCTTATCCAAACCTTATCAAGGTAAGTTGTGAATATGCATTGCTGTGAGCTGTTTTGTTTTACTCAGAACATTCACAGCACTACATAAGTGCACTGCCGTGAGTGCCATTATTTACTGTATTTTAATTAGTATTTTAATTCTAAACATGTCTCTTCTTTATATTTTTATTGCAGGTGCCGGCTGGCAGATTCCAAACTGGGACTTTCAGGGGAGCACCATTGTCACCAATCAGTATATTCGACTAACGCCTGACCTCCGGTCTCAACAAGGCTCAATATGGAACTCAGCTGTTAGTGTTTAATTTATGCATTTAAATAAGCACCTTATAATCCAAATCCGTAAACATACATTTCGCAAATTCCGAATACTTTACCAGGATTTGTTATATAGAAATGTAATTCGTGATTCTAGCCTGTGAGAATGCAGATATGAGAAAAATAATTGAATGTTTAAGTGATTTCGTGGCTTTTATTTTGTAGTTTGATCAAATCATAGAACAATTACTAAAGCATATGATTTGGTTTTTAGATTAATAATGGCACCATGCACTACGACCACGATCGTGATGGTACTCATACTCAACTCGCTGGTTGTGAAGCAAAGCTGAGAAACATTGAGCATGACAGTTGGTTAGCGATAAGGTATGAAAACGAAGTGCTCACTGTTTCCACAGACTTTCAGGGAAAGAATTCGTGGGCCCCGTGCCTTAGAGTTGAAGGTGTACAGTTACCGACAGGATACTATTTTGGATTAACTGCTGCAACCGGAGATCTGTATGTTTTTACTACTTTACTAAATGTTTTTTGCGATTTCCTGCATGAAGTTTTAGTATAAAAACTAATGATTTTTTAAATAATAATTAGTTCCGATAACCACGATGTTATCACCGTCAAAACATACGAGCTTGAGAGTGGAGCTGTGAGGGATGAAAACGACCGTTCACGAGACGGAATTATACCATCCGCAATAACATTTGAAGCCCCACGGGAACACGTGGATGATGTAAAGCCGGGTTGGTCTGGCGTTAAAATCTTCTTCGTTACACTATTAGTAATTCTAGGCATTATCGCTCTTGGAGTTGTTGGAATTATTGTTTACCAAAATCATCAGCAAAATTCTAGAAAACGGTTTTATTAATTATCGAACTTCCCCTTCAGCGTGTCTTGTCATATGTGGAAACTCCTCTTCCTCTACTAAATGCTACGATTCCCTTAAAGTAGATTTTTATAAAGGGGATATTATGAAGTTGATTTGCATGCATTAAAATAAAACTGAATTTACTATTTACTTTATGTGATTTTCTAATAGTTCCATTGTTGACCTTACTAGAAAGAATACATTTTTACTGATTATTTAGTTTATGGAGAACTTCAAAAAGTAGCTTATCCTCTTGGTATGAAGATCACTCAAAATTAAAAGTAGCATATTAAAACCATCCTGTAATGTTGTTTCAGCAGTGCATTGAATTAATCAAAAGCTATTTTTCATACTTTGTAAGAAATATTTGTAGAGGGCAGTTTAATACGTTTGTAAATTAATCCATGTCGACTTTCATACAAGCCAGGTGTAGCAGGAAGTGATTAAATTTTAAAATCATGTCTTGAAGTAGAAATAACAAAGTCAAGTTGCACAAAATGGTATCTCCATTTAAGATAAAACTTTTAAGTATATGTAATCAGTAATTAACACTCAGTTGTACAGTAGCTTCCGCTGGAACAGCTAAACCAAATATGTAGCGGTTCTTTTTCTGTTGTCAATTGTCAGCCTAAATAATACGTATTATAGAAGTAATTTGAGGCATACTCTCAAGGATAAAAATTATGAAACGCCTGGTAAAATACTTGTAGTTTAAAACCCCCGAAAACTTTTGTGAAAAGCAGGTGTCTTGATGTAATGAAAATTGGAACTGATCGAAACAAAAATGCTGGATAGTCAACAATAATTCTTCTTACTAATTTAATCTAATTACGGCATACCGAATTCTAATTACATTGTCTCAAGGTTATTGTAAATGTATTGCAGTTTAGCGAAAAGTATTTAATTTTAATGATCTACAGTCAATTTTATGAACTTTATGTTTAAAAAATAGTCTTGATTTAATATTTAATAATGTAAGGAATTCACAGTGTGTATTTCAGACTGTTAATTATCACGATATATAAAAGACAAAAAGTCAAATATTGCTATATTCATTATTTTGAAACTGATTTCCATCCCATAGGATAATTAATATTCCTTGCAAGGCATCTTTTTTAAAAAACCAGTTATTTGTCATGATGGTCATAAATGAATACCCACCCATAATGCATTTTTGAAAAAACCGAAGTTGCTTGCTACTGCTACTGTTGTTTTTGTGGCATTTAAGGTTAGTTGGCTAACCATGACGTGAAAACGAACGATTTTGTGGCAGAGCCTACGCAGGATAAAAAACGGCTTCATTCTTAGCCCATGGATTAAAGGATATGACAATTGAAAGACTTTTTTTCAAGCTAAATCTTGTGCAGTGAGTAGCTTCCAGAAAATCTATTTTCTCCTGGGGCCTTTCCCTAGCAGTAAAGAAGAAATTAGATGCAAAATGCAAATGTGTTCAAAACGTGCATAAATGGTTCCGTTGGCCCAGTGGCCCAGTAAAAATCTTCAGATCTGCATCGGGAATTGTCCAATGATGGACCTCTCCGTAGTCTCTTGTAAAATTTTCTGACAATTTGGAATCTAACTATAAGTTCCTCTTCTATGAAAAGAGAAGACCTCCCATCAAGCTTCACATAGATGACAATGACATGAAATTGTGTTCAGTGGACTTTCGAAATTCCGGGAAAGGAAAATTTTAATGTCCTCACCCCAAGCCCAAAGGCATTCCTAAGAATGGAACCACGACAAGATCTGCAACAAAAGTTCAGGCCAACCTAACTAAGTAGGTAAGTGATATTCCTTATAAGTTATAACGAATCTGGTGCAAATTCTCGCTTTTCCAAAACTTCAGTTGTAGGCAGTGGCAGTAGTATGCATCCTCCCTCGTCGTAGCACGCCTCCCTTCTCTAAAGGGAGTTGGAGTACTGTTCAAATTGTACAGGTAGAAAAGATGTCTAATCGAGAGAAGGTAAATGAATACCTACCTACGTAGATTGTAGATAGAAATAGGAAAAGTCCCTGAGTGGCAGTTTCTCATCAATTTAATTGCTTTCATTTGCATATTCATGCTGTGATCCTGATCTGAAGTTTTGCAAGGATTCTGATTCTAGAGAGGTAAGAATTTCGCTGTAAAAATCCGCCCATTTCTAAATAAAGTGGGCTAAGCCTATTAAACCATTCTTACACCTCCCATTTTTATTTATCCATTTTTATCCGGGAAATAGATGAAAATGAGCACGTGCATAGTTTCCCATAATACATCACCTCCACTCAATGCAACCGCATCATCATCAACTATCAACTTCTTTCTACTTTCTACCTTTTTCGCATCGAGTAAGCAAAATACAGTGAAGAATTTCACGCTCGTCATCATCTCGCTCCCAAAATCCTTTGACGTGTTCCACACCTCACGCCCTACTTTTATTACATCGCTTCATGGCACGACATGGCTTCCTCCAGATAATTTTCTCCCTTCCTACCTCCCAACTTCCCAACCACAATCAATAAAGCCCGAAAGGAATAGCTTCCAATATCTTGCAACACGAAAATGCGAGGAAATAAAAAAGAACTAACGTACGCCAAAGGAAATAATTCCAGTAGATCAAGATAAGCCATGTAAAAAGATTAATGCGTGTTTCCTAAAAATATTTACTTTGACCACGGCACAAATTACATGTGACCTCTGCCGTATCCCACCGGCTTCCACTCCAATGTCACAGTGGAGTTCCACTGTTTTCCCATTATCCTGGAAAATGAAGTGGCTCCCATTAACTCTCACCAATTCCACCAAACAACTCCAGATCATAGTGACTCTGATAAAGTGTATCTTCCTCTTACTCTTCCAAAAAAAATAAAATCACTGCAGCGTTTCGCCCATTATTCCGAAATAAATGATTGGGATGGGCTATCCAATGATGCGGTTTACACAAGTCACTTATTCCTCTATCCGGACAACTGAATGGGATGGATGAATGTTTTTTAAGAAAAAAAATTGTCCAAGACACGTACCTCCATATAGAAAAACGAGCTCATTCTTTTCCCTCCTTACTGGAAGTGAAAGTCTATCAATCCTTTTCCCTGATAGTATACACTTCTCCAACAAGAGAGTGATTTTCTGCAGTGTAGGTCAACAAAAATCCTCCTATCTATTCCATCTACCTTCAACCAGTCTTCCATTTCCCATTATCTCTAATAGCATTATCCGTTCCTATTGTCATCATCTTTCCAAGCTACTAATGTTGTTGTTGGGTCGATGTGGATATAGTTGTAGCCATTATAGTACCTATAGTTTTTTTTCTTTTTTGCTTTCCCCAAAGGCTAAAATTTCACTTCATCAACAACAAAGTCGCTAACCATGCATAGTTCCTCTTGTTCCTTTTTATTCATTTCCTTTTCATTTTCCTTACAGGAGCTGGAGCTAGAAGTCTCTGTGAGCTTTGGAACTAATAATTTTTTTTCCAGGACTTGGTGCTGTGCTGGCCTGGCGTGGCGGTAGCACTGCCCCCTCATTTCTCCAGAGCTTGTGTCTTGTTCAATCCGCAACACTTTCCTTTCTACTTCGATAATGATCAAGAACACACACACTGTCCAATTCTCTTTCTCAGATAAAAAATCTGTTCCCTTTTCACTACCTATTTTTCTCCAGCACCACCAGACCAGATCAACATCAGAACAAAAGGGAGCGGAACAAAGTCAAGTAATGTAATTAGTGGGCGGGCGCTTGTATCTCTGTCTGCAGTTTTTTCTCCTTCATTATTCTGAAAGGTCAGCAGTCTGCTGACCAGAATGAGAAAAAAAGCTGCAGTGCGAAGCACAAAGCTGTATTGAAATTGGATTGGGACTGACTAGAGCTCTAGAGCTCTCCTTGTAAAAACAAACTTTTCTGATTACTTAATTAATTCCGATATTTCGGATACTCCCAGAAAAAGAATAAACTTTTGGCTCCAATATGAATATTTTTTCCAATCTATGCAAGAGCTTATTGGAAAAAAGTATTTTTTAAAAAAGTTTTTCATATTTTTTGCACTGGTGCACTACTTACAAGAAAAACGAGAGCACAAGTAGGAAATAACTGCATCTCCACATCTGCTCTCATCTCACATAGCCCATTCACGAAAAAGTAAAAAAACTACGACTGATTCCCTTCCCGAGTGCCAGTTGTGGTCCAGACTACTTCCGAACTAGACGTGCAAAGATTCTCCTTTTTCCCCATCCAAGAAAGCATATTCTTAAGCCAAGAAAGTAAAAAAAAAGCTTGAAAAGGCTTCTAGCTGAGAAGATTATTACGATGAAGAAAGAGGCTTTTTTACTCATCTTTGGAGTGAATGTGAGTGCGAGTAATTCAGTTTTAGTGTGCTTTTAACTAACCGTTACTCTCCATTTAATGTAGTGGCACGACGAGGTGGTGGTGGAACTTTTTTATTTGCTGTTCCCATCACCATAAAAAAAGAGTGTGCAAGCTGTAGCTAAAAGTTATTCCGCACATATATGGAGCATGATGTGGAAGAAAGATAGGCTTATTGACATGAAAAAAGTTTATGGAAGTTGGAGTAGGTATATGGCCGGATGGAGATGTAGCAGAGAGTCAGTGTTTCAGTGACTGTCGCGGAGTGCACATCGACTTGGAGGCGCAGCGGAATGAAAATCTCCGATAAACGGTTATAGGGAACTGTAGCGCTTGAGCGGGGACCGGAATGAGAGGAAATTGTTGGGATGTGCTCAGATGTTACGTTACTCCCGATACATAATTAATTTTTGCAATTTGCAGTAAAACATTTTTTTCCGTTGGGGACTTACATGCTACTCTGATGACTTTGTTGGGTACATGTGTGCGGTGTGATGTGACTGGTGAGCTTATAGCCGGAAGTAAAGTGGAGGGAAAGTGAGAGCTCTTATGGTGTAGCTGTGGGGAATGGTTTTAGTGTGGGACAGATAAGATCGCATAGTCGATGCTCTCGGCTAATGACAGTGACAGTAGAAATTCCTCATTTGTTAAGTTGAAACTGGAGTAAATATTTACTTCAGAAGATATTTTCGTACTGTGAAGCGAAAAAAATATATATTTTGGCGAGTATGGCGTATCCTGGATTGGCTCACGAGGAGCATAAATGTAAGTCATTTTGGTATACAAACACGCTTCATAGTTTCATCCTTTTTTCTTTTTCTAGTGAAGGGGAAAATGGGCAAAAGATGAGGATGAAAGAAAGCTTTTATTTTGTAAACAAAGGAGTAATTGATAGCAAATATTTATGCTTTTTACTGTATATCTGACAAAAGTAAACAAATCTGGTGGAAAGGGAAAAAAATAACGCCAGGAAAAAGCAAACAGCCTGTCAGAGGAAGAAAGAGAATGAACAGAGGAAGAGGGGAAAGAGAGAACATGTCATCATTTTTTATTTACTTTTATTGCCATTTGTCGTAAATTGAAAGATTTCAAGTTATCATGAAAGACAAGAAAGACAACGACAATCACCCAAGTCATCAAATAATTTCCCTCCTCTTTAGTTTCCACTTTTTTTCACTCTCGTTTCGCTTTTCTAAAAACCCCTCAGATAGTATTCCCAATTCCCATGCACTTATTTCCTTTTGAATGAAGCGTTGAACTGAAGAAAAGAGGAAGAGCAGATAAATAGCCGGGATGAGAGATGAGCTAATAGCTAAAATAAACAAAGGAGTCTATCATTCCAAACCTATCATTTCTCTTCCTCCTTTTAGTCAGCAGCTAATGAAACGCTCTTCACCAGTCGGAGCAATTAATAGTTTCTGGTATTAAGATAAATACGAAATGCACGGCCGAACACTTTCAGTGAACGTTCACAGCGTTCCTTTCCATTTCTCTTTTAAGAGGCTATGAATGATTAGTCTTGTGAAAAAAGTTCATTTCCTTTATAGTTATTGCGAGTACCTATCACACTTCATTTATACGATATATTTCTGACTTAAAACGTCCATAATCCGTGTCACTTCATGTAAAGTAGTAAACAAGCTGTAGGAATTTTTATAGCACTACTGCGACTATAAATTTATGAATGAACTATATCGATTATGGCTCCCATAATATTTTTGTCACGTTTATTTTATCTTGGGAAAGAAAATTACATCTATTAATCACCTTCTTAATGTAAAATTATACAATTATTACAGTGAGGACAGGCTTTTCCCGTAACTCTTAACCTGTCAAAACCTCCACCTCCACTACCATCGAGCATTTTATTAGACAGCTCCCCCATTCCACATGCGTATAATCCATATTTTATGATTACCTTATTTCCAGCTTCATATCACATGCAATGAATTTCGACGATAAAAATTAAACGACTTTCCTGTAAATACACTGCAACTCGTAAATCCAATCCATCTACTCTCCAACATCCACAGTGTAACTCACCGTTACTGCATACCTTATAGCTTCATATAGCATCTTCGCTAATGCCAGCAATTATTTTCACTTGCATGAAAAACCACAGCAAAAAATTAGGTAAATCACGTTTGGAACAGAAAAAATCCTGTGCTGGTACACTGTGCACTTTAGCAGTATGCCAAATGATTGATGAGAAATTTAACTTGGCATCTGTTCCTGTTACTTTTCATGTCAGTCAGCCACGCACACATTGGAGGAGGCACGCTATAGCAAGCAGGCCACACCGTTTGCGTTTGCTGCTCCAAAAATACATTTCATTTTTTTGATATTCAACCTCTCTCACTCCTGAAATGTCAGGCCATGTATAATCTCATAAAACTTCTTGAGTTCTTCCTAAAGCTCCTCAAGACAGGGAAGAGCTTTAAAAGCATTTTTGTGGTTTAAAAAAACTTCGCTCTTTTGCCTAAGCTTGAAAAATATATTCTTGCAAATTCTTAAGTGAAAATGGCATTTCACTCCATTCCATTCCCTCCGCTTGCCTTGACATGAAGCTTGATGCGAGTGCCACAGTCAAGTCAATCCACCACAAAAAGCAGTAAAAACCACTACCTCATCATCCTCTGCTCATCAGCATCACTGTCGCTCTGGAATTTTCAGTAATGTTTTCTCCTTTTGCACTTTTCCGGAATTTTCTCATTGGAAAAATTATTATCCTTTTTTTGTGGAGACGCTCTAAAATAGGTTGAGCCGTAAATGCACATAAAAAACTCTCTTTCCATTTCCGTCTCCTTCCGATGTAAAATGTCATTAGGTTCATTTTTTTCTCTTCAATTTTCATGGATGGGGTATGATGCGGGCTCCAAAAAAGGGTATAGTCGTATTATGCTCCGTCATGTGCTGAGACGCGGAGCGTAAGCGTACTCATCTAGCGTGACTGTGACGGTTACACTCGTAATAACCGTAAACATGCCAGTTTCAGTTTAATGTCACGTCACAAGAATATGGAACCGGGGAGGAGAAGCAGATTGGAAAGAGATTATGCGCCTGCGAAATAAATTACTATTGATGTTGTTCACCCTACAAGATGATGTCATCTTGTCTTATCGTGTTAACATATGTTTATGCTTATCGTTTTTTAATCTTACTAAACATTTTTCTGACAGATTTAGGCAAGGACTACTGCACAGGGTACACGGACATTTATGGGAAGTGGAACACAGGCTTTTACTGTCCCCAATCCGGCTCCAAGACAGCGGTCTTCTGCTGCGGAACTGCTGTTTTTAAGTACTGCTGCACTAATCAGGAGCCCGTGGATCTCTCATCAGGCGCCTCTGGTGGAGGTGTACTACTGGATGGGGATGACCCCAATTTTGACCATCCGCATGGAAGTGGAGTGTCCTCCGCAGTATTTGTTAGGTAAGGATGTGACGCTAGCAACTCCACCTTAAGTTTACACTCCAAAACTGTAAAGCTATTAATTTCCCTTCTAGCAGATCTCATCAGTCTAATTAGAAAATTAGTTTTTTCCTTCCTTCCCAACCGAAACAAATAGGAGGAGGTAGACTCAGATAAATAATGAGCAGACATTTTAGATGGAGGTGGAGACGAGGTGGCGTGAAAGAAGAGAAGATGAAATTTTTCACGTTCTCAAATTTATTGTTGTCTCTCCCAAAAACTTCTTTCATTTCCTTCTTGGCAGCGCCGAAAAGTGGAACAGTTCCTACTAGACTCTTCTCTTTCATAGATTAATTAATTAGTTAATTACATTTCTCTGCTTGCACACTTCCAAAAGGAACTCTACTCCTGTTGATTCAGCAACATGGAAAAAGTAGCGAAAAAGAAAAAAAGGGAGGGATAGCGGCATACTACTGTTGTAAAGCGATCCTTTTCCTCTTGACAGGAAGAAATATGTCTGGGGAGGAGGGAGAGGATTTTCTTTCCTTCTTCTGGAGTAAAACGAGGGAAGGTGGAGGGATAATGAAAACAAATCGCACTTTCCCCTGTTCCACCTTCACCGTCATCATCATCACAATCATACAGCTCTTTTGGTGCCATTCATTTCAGTTAAAGTAGCTGTGTGATATCACTCTCCTTACGCTAAATTAGATGACATGCATTTTTATTTAATTTATGAGAGACACAGGGCAAGGGAGAGGACAAAACGCTGGACATGCCACATTTATTTTTATTTACTTTGTCTAGTCCACAGAGAGGAGTATTCTTTAAAAGCGTCATAAACTACAAACTATGGCTATGACTATTTTGTAAAAAGAAATGAGTGGAACAATAAGAAAATTTAAATTTTAAGTGGCTCTGACTGGTTTATGGGTGCTGGTGGGTGTACGACTAATTAAAAGTGGGACTGTGCTTCATTAAATTAAAAATCAGATTTATAACGGACAATGGGCGGATAATGAGAAAAGCCATAAAATCTAATTTAAGCATTAAACGGCTTAATTAAAATGCGATGAGACATTAACAATACAACTTTTAGCAGTACTTTAAAATGTTGGAAACATTCAGGGTATTTCTCATGGACTGATTTAGAATATTAGAATCTGTTTTGTAGCATGCAAGCAGCCATACAAATTCGAAGTGCCATAATGGGGAGAAGTGAAGCCTGACTCATTCTCGTTCTGTTTCTTTTTTTCTCATGTTCGGAATGCGAATCGTATCCAATAAATCTCTTGTTGATGTTAGGCAGTTGCACGAGCTTTTTACAAGTATAAAGCGTTTAGACACGGCTGACCTACTAAAAGCAGAAAAGTAATCGTTTTCTTTTCTCTTGGCAAAACAAAAAGCGAGCAACCGAAATTCAGAATTTTACCTGCGTTTCTCTGTACAAAAAGGCATTTTTTAGAATTGTGAGCAAGACTGTTTAGCATTAACAAAACGTAAATAAATTTACCTACGCACGCACAAACAGATCCAAACAAATTCAGATAATGGAATAGCTTATGGCTGGGTATTAGCTTAATTCATTCAAGATTGTTTCGTTTTAAAAAAAGTGCCAGTGAAATATTTGCAGACTCAATCTTACTGCAATGAAAGCCAATAAAGAAAAAGCCGTTTTTTCCTCCACACATGCTCTTCCATAAGATCAAATTTAAGGAGCTTTGACATAAGAAAAATAGGCTACATTAGCTATTTAGCTGTGTGCTATAGTACTACTATACTCCCGGCAAGCATGAGGAAAGGGAAATGATTGTCTGACAAGCAGAAAAATCGTTTTCCTCCCATCATCCTATCTAATCCGTGTAATTCAATTGATGGAGCAAGTCAAGTTAAACAAATCGAGACAAAGTAGATAATTTAAAAGGCGAGGGGAAGTAAACGAAGGTAAATATAAAAAAGGAGAGAGAGGAAACGAGCAGTTCTGTAAAAAAGTAAACAAATCGAGTTAAAGTTGTGGGCGAATGGAGAATCACGACATTTACGGCTTCAGGAGCAAAGTTCTCATCCACCGGCAGGATGAGTAGTATAAGCTGAGATGAGATGAGAGCAGCAGACAAGTTGGCATTTTTGGCAATTTACAAAGAGTGACAGTTTGTTTATGTAGAAGGATGGGATGAAGAGTTGAATGAGCGAATCCAATGAGATCACATTTAGATATAGCAGGAGAAGGGAATGTAAAAAGGAAAAATAAATGTCAGCGTAACTCAGTCCATAATAGAATCATTTGTCGAGAGTAAAACTTTTTGAAACAAGTTTATTTTAAAAACTTATTTTTTCATTAGAGTTCCCATCGTATTTGGCGTTGTCTGTGGAATAGCGGCTGTGCTTATCTTGCTGATTGTGGCAGCTTGCTACTTTTGCTCCTGCTGTTTTGCATACAAGAAGAGACGTAATGAGATGATAAGCGATCCCCATCTCCAACTTCATTTAAATCATCAACTCCCTCCACAGCACGGGCTATACAGGAATAATGGCGTTGGGAATTCTGCTGTCAGTAGCAATCTGCTAAATCTGTACTCACCAGGGACGACAGCCCCGCTGACAAGCAGTTTGGTGACAACTCCATTGGATCTGGATTGGGCGAGTTCGATTGCAAGTTACCAAAGTCAGCAGCAATTGTACACTCCACCACAGCTATTCCCTCCGGGAAGCAGTCCAGCTGCGGCTGCGATTGCTGCTGCTCTATCACAGAGAAATGCTGCTACGGGATCGCTGTTGTATGGAACACCTACTCCAACGGTAACTAGTAACGGAACTCCTTCTGTGATTAGTGGTAGCCTGGCATCCACAACAACATCTAGGCTACCTGTGTCGGTTTCCCAAGCTTATCAGGGTTTTTTGAATTCATCTACCTCAACTTTAAGTTCAGTGGTGCCTCCAGCTCCACCAACAATATCGAGGGGACAGCTCCCTCAGCCACCAACCAGTTCACTTCATCGGGGCAATCTGCCACAACAGATATCAACAACGGCAAGCATTGTGAATTCTTACTTGGCTTCACTGCAGCAGTCCCAGCTACAGACACATCAGCCACCGGAGCAACAGCAAATGCAGCCATTACCTCCACCTCCAGTAGAACGGACAAGACAGCCTAGTCCACCGCCATCTTACTTTCAATCTGTTTCATCTGGATCATCATCCTATCAAGGAAGCAGGAATTCTAATAGAGCCCCTCCTAGCAACAATAGAACTTGTAGAATGGCTACAATACAATCCATTCTGGGTGGAAATGGGGGCACCACGCCAGGGGGAAACTATTCCAGTTTTAACTGGAACAACGAAGACGACCTCCTTCTTGCTGATTTTCTCCTTCGGCACGAAAATACTTTGAGGAGATCGCTTGGCTTGTCAAATAATCCTCCTCCTACTAACAACGCCAGAAATACATCCAATAATAACAGAGGCCGGGGTAATCATATGCTATCGCAAAGAGAGCTTATCGAACTACTCCTCAGACTGACTGGCAGTGGGACATCCGCTCCATCGGCGAGATCGGAAAGCAGGGCAGGATCCGATTCAAACTCTACTGCGAGTAGCGTTGTAACCACACGTTCAACCACAAGCAGCTTATCCTCTGCTGGAAAGCTTCCAGCGAATTCATCTGTCAATAGCAATCACAAATCGGTAACAATCAGTGAAGTCGACGAGGATAATGATAGTGGGCAGGAAGTCGGTTCTACCCTAACAAACACGGTTTCTTGCCCCGGAGAGGGAAATGTGAAAGCGTCTTTAGATCTTGCACTGTCCCGAATCAGCGTGGAAAATGATTCAGGCGTACCTTCATCGACTTGCTCTACTGCAGGGTCGGAGGGAGCGGAATGTCTGATTGGAAGCATCAAAATGATTTCCCGAGGTGAGTATAGTAGAAAATTCAAGGAGGGTGTTTTTACACTGTCAGATTTACCATTTTATGGAGTATTTTTCATTTTTTTTAAAGATATTTCCGAGGAAGCAATCAAGCTAAAGAAGCAGCACGCTTTGGATGACGACAGCAGTTGTGTTGGAGGGTGCGGTGCTACTAGAGAGGATGGAGGAGTTGCGAAAAGATATCAGCAGCAGCTTGCGGGAGTCGGCATTCATTCAGAAGGAAATTGTGCCAGCAGTGGGAACGGTACTACTGATGGGGTAATAGAGTCATCTCTGTGTAGTGCTGTTGTTGGCACAGCAAATCACAGCAATAACGGAGGAGAGGAAACAAATGTCATCTTCTCAGCTACCTCGACGTCACCAGCATCATGTGAAACCCAGAAAACTGCATCGGCACATGTATAAAATGCAGGCCGTTTTGTTCATATCCAAAAAAATCCAAACCGAAATAGTTTTATTTTTGGGACTTTTTATGAAAAAAGCATAAACTACTTAATAAGCAATAGTTAAAGGAGTGGTTGGCTTATACCCTAAACTTTTATAGGGAAGTGTGTAGGTATGAATGTGATAAATGTTTGTTGTTTCCGATGCCTTTTAAAATTCATAAAAATGCACTCATAAGAAACTGTAGTAAAATGTTTAGAATGAAAAGTTGCCAGTCTTTGATGCAATAAAAATTGTAATTTTTAGTACAATCACCTGAATTTTCCACCTGAGCCTAACAAACGGGGTCTATATCATCATGTATTACTTACTATTCTTGAATAGTCAAAGTTATAGCTTACTTACTACCATAATTTGATTATAATACATTTAGCAATATCAGAAAACTAGTTTATAGAGCATTATTCATTATGATGTAATCTTAAGTGTTCTTAGTTAGCTCTAATTAAGTACCCTTTTGCAAAAAAAATGTTTTTCGAAATTCACAAAAGTTATGACAAGTTATTTTAAAGCTTCTTAAACAATTACAGCCACTCAGTTAATGTAAAAAAATAAATTACACGTATTAATTACATGCTTTGACTTGACAATTCAATTCTGAATTAATAAACAGTAATAATTGCACAAGATTAACTCACTATGAGCTATAAAAGCAATTTTTCTCAAGAAGCTAAATCCCAGTCTATTTCGCACTACTTTGTAAAGTACTTTCACATTTCATACTTTATTCGTTATTAAACTGGTTTTCATTTTGCTCCCTTTATTTATTTTTAATTTGGACGAGGGCTTAATCCCAAATGTCCCCGTACATAAATATAGAGATACAGATAAGGAACTTGTTTTCTAAACAGAGAGAGGAAACTATGAAAGTTAAGCCATTCCAGTCTGGAAAAGGGAAGATGTGCTATGAAGCTATGATATGATCCACTTCACTCCCAATTTTCCCCAAAAGAACACACACCAGTAGTTACATCATCAGGCCGTACCCGAGCAGTGTAGCTTCCAGTCACTTGCTTATTTTTAATAAGGAAATTCCTGAGGATGGAGAAAACGTGTTCGTTTCGTGTCTGCCTGAACTGAACGGAGGCTTGGGCATGGGCACGCAGTTTTGCTGGGGTTCCTTGGTAAGTAATAAAATGGATTTTTGTAAAGTGAAGACATGACCAGAATATCATGGGAGAAAGGATAAGACTGTGAAGTGAGGTGGAAAAGGAGCAGTAAGGTGGCATGCAAGATATGCCTAGATGCTGTTGTTGCTTCCTCTGCTCACTGCTTCCCTGCCTATTATTGCGCTTTCATTTTTTACCTTTAAAAAATTGAGAGAATTTCACTCGGGCATGCAACATACCGCGAGGGAAAGCGATGAGAAGCGCCTAATAGAAAAAGGCTCTTAGCTTGAAGACATGCTTCCAACATATCCTTTCAGAATTCATTTATTTCATTGTTTAAAGGAAAAAAGTGGAAGATGAGCTTTTTTCATTATTGGAAACTGGAGGGGAATAAGGTACATCTCTCGACAGAAAATATAATTTCAACAGGTTCAGCATCTTAACACGAAAGATCATATCCCATCTCTAAACTGATTGGGGAATTTCTGGAATTCCAAAACTTTGCCAAAAATGAGGGAAATTGTCTAGCGTTTTCTTCCTCAAATTTTTTAGTCTTCTCCGGGGGCAATAATTATTTCTGCGAAAAAGTTTATACCAACTCCATATAGCAAACTCTATCACTAGACATGTATCACCGAAATGGGATTCAAATCTTAATTCAAAAAGCAATTGCGTCAGTACGAGATGGTCTGCATTATCAAATCTCAAATTATAATTTAAAGAATATTCCGCATAAAAAGGGTTTAAAGTTTTCACAAAAATATCATGCACACAGACATATCATGGAAATCTCTGGATAGAAATGGAGAGATTGACTAAACTGCGCTGTTAAAGCGTGAAGAATGTGCCGTGAATTATGGAAAATTATGCGAAAAGCATCAACCTCAGCAATGCAATAATTTATTCACCATTTCCCGTCTTCACTCTTCCTTTATCACAGACAATAGAAATAAAGGTCACTTTCCAAGCAGACTTGAAAGGATGAGACGACAAAATGCAAACAAAGGAACAATAGGACCTTTCTCTTCCTTTCTGAATAGAACGACAGGACCGCATCCGAGAAAATAAGCAAATCAAATTCCTGAAATACCTCCTGTCTCACTCACAGACCCACATTCATTATACTCCGTTGTAGTTCTTGAGACTCCAGGCCAGCGCCAGCAAACTTTTTTTTCCAGACTTTTACTCTCCTGGAGGAAAGGATGAAGGATGAGCACGGAGACTATAATGGAGAAATCATAAAACGGGCAATTTTCCTATGCGTGCCCACATCACAGCACCCCGGCACATCCTCTCAGTTCATCATTTTTGCAAAAGAAAAAAAAACTGTCCGCATATCTCATTCCATCTTTTATCCTCCAATTTTTTTGTCTTTTTGCCCTGAGCACTTTTCAGAAGACAGGGAAAAAAACAAGTCGTTTCCCCCTTTTCCCTATCATCGCCTGTGTTCTTCTATCCGTCTTCCTTTCACCAACTCCAGCAGCAAAAAAAACCCTTTTATTTATGAACTCTCAATGGGGAAAGAAATGGAGTGTCATGTCGTGTCATCCATCCGACTGATATTTCCATCACATCCTTTCATCCCCACACATTCCAAAACCAGCCCAGTTTCCAGTTCTCCAGTAATAAACATTCCATTTTCATTCCTCCTCCAGTAATAATAAACCCATTTTTATTCTTTTTTCCCTTCTTCTCCAGGAAAGAGGGCATCAGGACTAAGGCTTCGCGTGACATACAAGACTGGAGAGAAACGCTTTTCACTTCATTTCAAAAAAAAATCTTGAGGGGAAAATGAAGGCATTTCTGTTTTTTGCATACACCCATCCTGTTTGTACATTTATTATGACCCCATTCATATTTTATGCTTTGCCATTTACATGCCCATTTACAGAGTAATATCCTTTTTTTGGAGTAAAAAATGAACACTGGAGAAAAAGAAAAGATAAAGGCTGGAGAGATAAACTTCAACGTGGATACTAATGTTAGTTGATGTGAAGTTGACAAAAATGGAACACAAATTATTGCTAAGAAAGGAGCAGAGCAGACCGACATGCGACAGCACAGCAGCAGATGTAAAATTTGGCAAGGCGAAGAAAACTAGAAATAGTTGACGATAGAATGATGGAGACTGGGGGACTAAAAAACAAGCAGTTTTCCTTCTTTTTCCTTTCACAGCACACAGAAAACAGATTTCTATCTATGCCAATTTCAAGGCCAAGGAGCCTGATAAGTCTTGATGAGTGTGCACGTAAGAAAAGAAATGCTACAAAAAGTATTTCTTCGTACAGATAAAGAAATAAGAATTTTGGCTTCATTCAAATCGCGCTATCTGCACGTTTGAAAGAAACGACAGAACAAAGATAAAATTAGTGTCTGCGCATGGAATGAAGATGATTTACAACACATCACTGGCACTGGAGATGACTGGGATAGTCAGCAAGAAGTAAAGTAACGTACCTATTTTAGGATAAATCATTTCCATGCATATATCTTTTCTTCCGTTAATAAGTTACATGCCTGCACCTTTCCGTCTTAATTACGTAGTAAAATATGGTAAAGGTAATCCCATATCTAAATTTTAAGCGCATAACATACCTGGCTGAAGAAGGTAAGGCACGACTCCAATGTTTGCCCTATGTCCTTGTGGGTGTCCAGTGTTTTAGGTTAATCATGTAAACTTTTAAGGTATTTTTTTACACCAAAATTGCAATTTGACTAGCGTAGGTATGTGTGGCCTGCGAACAAAACGCAATTTTACGTCAAAAGTCAAAATACCACACACATCGATACTGGGTAGTAGCGCAGCGATTGAGCTAGCTCTGGCTGTTGCGGCAGACACGAATGAAGAATTTGACAGGCAGAAGATGCAAATGAGCAAAATGAGACTCCAGCAGACTGTCTATGGCCATTGTATGATATAGTGCATAATAGTTGCTGGGTACATTGCCGTTCCATTGGATTCTATCGATGATAGGATAGGAGGATAGACGAAAACGAGAAAATGAAGCGCTCCAAAGTTCATAATTCATAATTTGCTGTTGAGTACTGTACATTTTTGTTTACTGACAATCCAATTGAGAAATCGGCTCTGGTGCGCTTACGTATCCTCTAGTTTTGGTATGGTTGATGATAGTAGTAGTGAATAGAGAACATTTGTCGTCTGAAGTCTAAACGACTGGAGTAAAATTATAAAAGCAACATTTAATTTTTTTGCTTGCTTTACTTTTTAGTTTATTTTAGCAAATTTAATGTGTTTTAAACGCCGCAGTTGAGTGTTTGGGAAGTAAAGTTTAAAAAAAAAACTTTGGCATGTTTGTTGTTTTTATTGGCTTTTGAATTCTTATTTTCAATTTAAAAAGGGACGACAGTGTACTGTCAAAAGTTGTTTTTAACTTCAATGTCTTAAATGTTGCTCCTGCTAACTGTGTTAATTAACAATTTAACGAGAGAACATATCGAATTAATTATTGTGGATGTTTTGCTGCTTCTAATGAATGTGTGGATGCTGAATTGGTTAATTAACTCTTTCGGATAAAGCTCTTGGTTTTCATATTGAAGGTTTTTATTTACTGAAAATCGAAATCAACTTATATAAGAAAAGGTAAGTTGGTTAAGTAAATAGTGGAGATGTATAATGGAACAACTTATGAATGTAATTATAAAAATGTTACTAATTTAATTGAATGATTCAAATTATTTATAGAAACAAAAATGTTCAGAGAAGGTTTGAATGGTTTTAAACGGAATGATACTCCACTTAAGATCCCCAAATGGGAGCCTACGCCTGAGCAAGAAGCCCTTTTCAAGGAGTGGAAGGAGTTCGTTATCCAGGACTTGGTTAGCCGTAAAGCAGGCGTCGAACCAAGAAAGTTACCGAGTAAGTTAAAGTTTGTAGAATAATACAAAAAAGGAAGAGGAAGAATTAGGTCATAGGTGAAGGAGAGAGGCGAGTAGCTATGCTATTCTTGATAGATTTTGTATCAGTTGTGAAGTAATGAAGTGAATAAGAAATCAGATTTAATATATTGACTGTAGACAGTAGTTATAGAACACGACCCTTTCCTCGAATAAAATCAAAATAATTTTTTCTGCTTTTGAGGTTTTTACAAGAACAAAAACTTTTTGCTTAAATGTTTATATAACGCTCAGGTTTTTATTTTTTCATTTATGTGCAGACTACTTGGAGGAAGCTACCGGGGAAAGGATCCCCATATCCAGAATGGGACTCGGGTTTGGAAATATGAACCACTTCTTATATAGGATGGGAAACGACCTTGAAGTATTTGAAGTAGATGGAAGACTCTACGTTGCTGTAAGATTTAATAATTATAGGCTGAGTAAGAGTTGCAGGTTGCAGTCGGATAAATATAAATTGATTATTTGGTATTTGGTTTTAAAATTGAAAATACAGATTAAGGAATGTTCTGTCCCAGAGGCTATGTATGACATTAGACAAATGGTGTTAGAGCAGAGAAAGGACAGACACGATTACCCGCTGAGAAAGCATGGATGGCATTATCCTGTAAGTTCTTTGACACTTTTTAGAACTGTTTATTGATATTTACAATTATTCTCAGCAAATGTAGTAATAGTATATGGGTTGTGCTTGCTTTTGTTTAATTTATTTTTTGTTTTCATATTTTTATTCAAGCCTGAGAAATTACTAATGTACGCGGCGCCCCAAAGGCAATTCCAGTTTAATGGTAATTCGGTGGGTATGACAAGAATGTTTCCTTCCGGGCCGTCAAACCCACAAAGATCGTATAGAGGGGGAAGAGGTGGTCGTGGAAACCATAGATCAAGCAGATACGGAAACGACAGTAAAACGGGTCCCTCAATGTCAATTTTAAGGTCAAGAAATTATGATCGAAAGGTGAAAGTAGATCCGGACCTAGTTGAACGGTGTGCGAAGTACGGGGAACACTTAGCACGCCGCATTCCGAATGTGGATCTAGCTAATGATGATGATTGGGGAACCACTACATCATCACAATCACCAAGCAATGTAGCTGCGACTACCACAGAGACAAATTTTCGTCCTAAATCCGTTGATAGAAGACCGTCAAAGCGTATTTTTATACCTGGACTTGCAGATTCAGATGAGGAAGAAGATGACGATGGCTTTGATGTTTATTATGGGGGCTCCTCGTCTGCATTCAATGATGGTTGGTCAGATGAAGAAACAGGTGCTCCTAGCCCTCCAGTAGTTACCGTTACCACTACCAGTAAGGTTCATCCCGAAAAGACTTCTAGCGACAATTGGAAAGCGAAACCTAGTTCTAATATCGATTCTCTATCTGCAAAATTAGCATTGCCTCAATCTTCCACTCAGATTAATGGTCTTACTTCTTCCATTCAAAGCCATTCCTCCTCTTCTGGTTTTATTGAAAGTGAAGCTCTTCCTTCATCACTTCGGCGTGTTTCACAATGCCTGTCAGAACAAACTGACTCATCTCAGACAGAAAATGCTTTGAAGCCAATTTCTTCAAGTAAGCTTTTTAGCATAGCAATAAATGGCATAACGAAAGAAAGGTCTGGGTCAAGGAATAAGTTGGAGTCGTCCCCGTCAAATCACCCATATAGCCTGGAAAATGGGCCAACGTTTACAAAGAAAGTATGTAAGGATGAAATTAACACGGAATCAAAAAGTGCGTGCTTCTCAGGAGTATCTCATCAAAACTTGGGGCTTTTGGAGGAAACCAAAGCTTCTACTGATTGCTTGGATAATGAAACGGTCACAAGAGAGCGTAAAGAAGACATTGCAGCTACATTGCGAAGTAATTCAGCACGATCGAGTTCAGATGTGCAACAGAATTCTTCACTAACAAATGTTGAAACAGCAAGCAAACCTTTAACTGCAATCAATTCGGATGGAAGGACTCCTGCTGAATCAGGTATGGAAGATTTCCGTACTAATTTCAAGGAGATGAAGCTTGGAGAGAAGCTAGATTCAGTTATACACTACGGGTATAATCTTGACACATGCACAGGGCTGGACTACTCCATTAAGGGATCGGTCAACTTTGAAGGGAAAATTGGAACTCATTTGTTCGCGGACGTTAAGCAATTCAAGTTCCCCCGGTACCTCATTTCGGATGAATCTCCGAGCTTAAAGGCGTTCTTGGAGAAAATGGGACAATTGGATGAGTTTTTAAATGCAGTTTGAACAAAAAAGGTGTTATTGGTATGTTGATCCGAATCCTAATTAATCTTTATTTTTATCATCTTGAAAAAATATTAAATTATAAAAAGCGTTTACCAGTAATAACTACTGGATCAAATATTACAAGTACATCCATTATGTGATAACTTATTTGGTTAATGGTAGTACTAATCCTAAGTTCTCTGTTCCTCTCAAAGGTAATTTATAAATTGCAATTAAATTACAATACAGCGTTGACTTTGTACTCTACTACTGTCGATATTTGCGGCGTTCATTTGTTCCATTAAGTACTGGCGTAGTTGTAGCATAGCATCCAGTGTATACTTTAAAGTACAATTGATAAGACTCAACATTCAAGTAATAAACCTATAATAATTCCAATTCCATCGTTTTCTGATCTTAAATTAGCTACATAGAATAACACCATGAAAATGTTCGTACATTCCTTTTCTTTGCTGTCCTCATTTTGCATAAGTACTTCCGTATAATGAAATGAGCAAAGTTTTCTTCGTTTTAGTATAAATTGCTATAAAAAAGTTTGGCATATTTGCTAAAAAAAATTTTGCATATGAAATTGCCATTTTCTAGCTGAAATGATTGCATTCGCATCATCACATTACTCTTCACGATTACCATCTAAATTATGATAGTCGGTTGTAATAGATATTTTTCCCTATTTTTAACTCACTTCACTAGCAAAACGCATTCTGGGCTGATTATGATTAGGACCGCTCATAAAACTAGTTCTCCAAAGACTAATCGTAAAATATGAAAGTGGCACGTTGAAAGTTATAAAAGTAGACGGGCAGTTGGTAAACGTAAAAGTGAGCAGGTGTTCCTGTCTTCACGCAGCTCACTAGTCTCATGCGAAGTTGTAAGTTGTATTGCATCCGTTCACTGATGATGATCCTCATTTCAAGTCATTTTATTCCCATCTCCCCATAACTTAGAACTTTCTGGGAATGGAAATAGGAGATGGAGTTATGATATTAAGCGAGAGATGAGAGTACCGAGAGAAGATACGACGAAGATGAATGTTTCAGCTAGCTGGTGAAGCGGGAGGGAACGTTCACGAGGACAGCTATAAACAGTGCGAAAAAGTTTTCTGAAGTATATTTTCAGTTATTTAAAATCTCGAGTCTCCCTTGCATAATAACTACTGTCATATCACCTGAGTATAAAACGATAAAAAACTATTTTATTTCCTCTTGTGTCCCCACCCAGCTTACGGAATGGGAGCTGATATTCGAAGTGGAATTATTAAATAGTCGAGCATGCCTGTTTTTCTGCTCAATGGAATAATATTAGCCAAGGAAAAGGAAAGATTCTTTTTCGCTCCACTGTTTCCGTTTACACTACCATCCGACATGTAAAGAATGCTCATCATACTCTGATTTCGTGATTTTTTTTCCAGAGTTCTTTCCGATTTTACGGGTTATTACCTCTTCCCAGATTTGAGATCTGTTACATTCCTTTCACACTACTGGAAAAGAATCTCGTAAGAATTCTTTCGAAAGTTAGCCCATTCCAGTAGTGTTCCCCTTACATATATTTTTTTATATGCGGAACAAAAAAAAGGATTGCAGTGAGCTTTTACACTGCATGGACCACCCAACGCGATGTAGTCACTTTTTTGCGGAAATACAATGGAGGCAAGGAGAAGTTCACAAAAGAAAAAAAAGTTCTTTCTTTCCTGTTCTCCAGTCCGATCTCATCATCAGACCAGAACTGGGAAAACCGGCCAGGCCACAATAACAGCAAAAACGGAACAACAAAAAAGTAGAAAAGAAACTAGCTTTTTTGGTATCGTTTTTTAGCTAAATTAAATCCATTTTCGTATAATATCCCATGTATTGTGGGTTTCCCTAATGAAAATTCTTGGAAAACAATTTTTACTAATGGAAATGAAAAAAGCAAACTTTTTATTATTTTTCTTTCAGAAAAACAACTAGTTTTCTCTGTAAATGGGACTTCCAACACTACTAACTAAACATTGCTGGAAGATTATGATGGTGACAATGATAAGTGAAAAGTGAAAGGCTTCCTTTCTCCAGAAGGAAAGTGATAAGGCACGAAAAACTATTTTCCTCTCCTTTTCGAATAAAAAAGCCAGACAAGTTGACTTAATCCTGATAGTAATGATATGGTTTGTGCGACCACTGCACACTTTCTACTTGCTGGGCAGAGGAGAAATCTGCTGGACAGTGTAATATGACAAAGATCACATCACTAGGAAAAGTTTTATTTGTAAACAGACTTGCGTTTAGTCTTGTACTACGGCTCAGCGGGAACTTTCATATTGATCTCATTTTAGTAAACAAACAGCATAAAATGGGAAGGCCTTCTGCTTTCTCCTGTGGGGATACCGCATCTGTTGACTTGTCAAAGGAAGGCTTAATCGGATTAAATAGGATTAATTCATTATTGGCACTTTACCGTTCTCCAAAGACCTCTAAGCAAGTGTACCGTAAAGCTTCCACAATATTAAATGGATGCTTTCACTTTTTCTGTTAATTACTCTGCCATAAAAAATAAACTGGGGGAACATGGCAGAAAAGAACAAACTGAAACCGACCAATGACCTCAACACAGAATCGCTCATTTCATGTCATGTCGCAAAATACCGAAATCCCCTAAAATTTTTAGCATTCATCCTATCCCTCCACCACTTATAATGCCCAGCTCGCCCCACTTAAGAGCCAGCATAGGGCAACCGCTTTTGCAAATTTTAATCCTTCCAAGTGGCACAAGCGCCTACTATTTCTGTTGCGGAGTTATTATAAAAAAACTGTATAAGAGCGCTGACAAAAAAGCTTTCTCCTGCGCCAACCACCCCAACGCATTTCAAACAGTAATGGAAATGACGACTACACTCACACTCAGATCCGAGCTTTGAACGAACGGCATCAACATCAACTACCCCACACAGATGTGTTTTTTTACCTATGTTTGGGAACGCTTTTGTTTCAATCTTTTTTGTGCCCAGTCAGCGAGCAGATGAATTCCTTCTTTTGTATTCATAATAATCAGTCATGCATGCAAATTACAAATGTGTTGTGGTTTCCCCTTCTCCATCTCCAGTCATTCATCTCCCTCCACTACTCCTTTTTGAGTTCCTTCTGCCAAATGGAACATTTATTATTTGCTCTTGGCCAGACAAAAAAAGAGGACTGACTGCCGACAATTTTATTGCTTTCCCATAGAAATCTCGGTGACTGCAGAGGAATTTCACTGACAGCTTGCACTGCTTTACATGATGCGAGTGCTCTCACCATTTATTACATTTTCGGGAGAAACTGACTGGGGAATACATCTTTTCGCTGTGAATTGATGTCCAGCAGACTCCGACGGAACACTATTTACATAAAAAACAAAAATAAAAGAAACCAATCCAATTCATCCTCTTCCCAGCGCAATATCAATCTCGGAAAAGAGCAACATTTCCAGGGGAGAGGAGGAATAAAAACGCCTCCAGAAAGTAGAATGAATCCAGAGTCCAACTTTATGGGCAAAATATCTATGATTTCATTTGATGATTTTCTCCAACAAAAAGTGGTAATGTTTTTTGCTTTCTCTGGCCACTAATCCATCCCTCTCCATCCAATCATTGAAATTGCTGCGTGTCCAAGTGTCCAGAGAAGGGAAAAGCTGGATCCACTAAAAGTATTTCTCACTTGTTTATATTTCTTCAGGTTTTTAGCGCTAAAATTTTTTTGTCTCTATCCTTTCCAGTGTAAAAAAGCAGTTGAGAAAAATGTTTTTGCAAAGGTCAGTCACTGGAATGACCTCCATTTTCAGTACCATGCGAAAACTTTTTTTTAGAATCCCACAGAAAATTCATCATTCCTCCGGTCTCAGCGTGGTAGGGAAATATGCTCTCGAGACCTACTTTGGCTCGGCTGCTGTCCAGAAGAAGAACAGCTGTACCAATGCTACCACTTGTGAGAAAAACTTTTTTTGCTGGAATGGAATGCTGAAAATTTCCTTAGCAAGAAAATGAAAGTAAAATTGAGTTTTTTATGCTCCAGCTTAGCAATTCCATTTTCATCATTTCATCAATGCAAATTTCATTTCTTTTGGTGCAAAAAGGACTTTGATCATGCTAAAATATTCAAAATGTTTCTTCGTAATATCCCTTTTTGCAAACTTGCTAAAGCTGGTTTCCATTTCATTTACCTTTTCCTCCAGACCTTCCAAACTCATCGTTGGAAAACTTTCGCATCTTCCCCCCTGGAAAGGATTGTCAAGATTAGTCTATTCAAGCAGTTCTCTGTTTACATCCTTCCATTTTGATCTCTCCTTGTTTTCCATTCTCAATAAAGGACTTTTTTTCTATTGGAACAAATTGGATATAAATTTGTTTGACAATTTTTCCATCTGCTTTTCATTTCTGTCATACTCCGCAACATAAAGACTTTTGGGAAATGCCGGAACGAAATTGGTCAATATAAAAAGTAACCTCGGATTCCCTTCCTTGTCACTTCCCATAAAATTGAGAGTTCTCCAGTTTTTTCCGTGTTTTTGGTGTCAAGCCACAAGGTCATTTTCCCACAGCACGAGTAACCGAATCGATTGTATAAGGAAGTCTAGAATGGGGAAAGGAATTCACTGGAGAAATCTATTCTGTCATGTCTCATCCTGGAGAAAAAAAGTATGTGAAAGTGAAAGTACACTTTTTCCGTTTTCTCTCCAGCAACAAGCCTCTACCTCAGGTTGGGAGTCAGTGTAACAGTTGTCTTATCAAAGTTTTCCCATGTTGCTCCTCCTCTCCCTGGAAAAGAATTTTTTGCTTTCTGGAAAATATACCGACTTTGGCCAGCAACAAAAGCAGTAACCACGATAGTGCCTCCTGTCATGTCATCCATGTTTGGGGAAATAAGGGAGGAAAATGCTTCAATTGATATGCATCAATGAAGAAGTTTCTGGGGAGGAGACGGAAAAAATATTGAGAAAAGGAACGGCACAAAAAATGTACCAACCTGATGGAGAAAAGCATTTTAATATCGTTTTAGGTTCCACTTCCTTCTTTTAAAAGAGTAAAAATGTGAAAAGCGAGAGAAACGGAAAGATTTTTTCTCGTAAAAATGGGAAGGAGAACAGATGGAAGAGGTTTTTCCCTTAAAAACCGTTTGACTGCGGATGTAGCCGTTCATGCAAACACAAATCAGCTAATACTTATGCAAGCAGAAGCAAGTTTGACTGGGGATGGGAAAGGGATGGGAAGATCAAAAGTGGAAAGTAACGTTTGTTTCTTCGCTGAAAAAAGTTTTCCTTTCCACTTTCCCAATGATATTCCCACACTGGGACTTTTTCTCCAGTGTATTCCAGAAATTGAAAGTTTCTTTTTGTATCTATTCCGGTATTATGGATAGTACCTATGCAAAATGACTGATTTCCTTACTTGGAAATTTGGAATATACCATGCACACATGAGACTGGATGAGTATGCCCTATTTTTCTTTCAAGCGCTTTGTATTGACATTACTTTCTACATGAAACGGGAGGACCCAATTCATTTTTTATCCTGGAAGAAACGAAATTTTGATCCATTATGGTAATAATCCATGACAAGATGAAGTGCTAGCTGGAAATGGACCCTTTATCTTATCTTGAAAGAATTCAAATTTAAAGAGATCTGAGAAAACGCTTTCTTGCTAAGCTCTCCTGGTCCAAGATGAAAATTTCCACTTTGTTCCTTTTTTCTCCATGCAAATCCCATCTGACCGTGGTGGAGAGGAAGTTGAAAGTGAGAAAATAAAGTTGGCTGCTGGCTCTGATGCAAAACAAAGTGGATTGCTTGTGCTTATAAATTTTCTATTCTGTAAGGAAAATATCCGCCGGAGCTAATACAACACTGGACTTACTTCGGCCTATACATTCGTGCGTAACTTTTTCCCTGGAAAAACACTGGAGATTGCTTACACAAGCTTGTCATAAGTGATAGTGTAATAAACACGAGGGTGAGGGTATATTGACCGTGCACGTTATCCAGAAACTCGCTATTTTTAGTCATGGCCAAACTGCTGCCTTCAGCTCTTCTGTTTTCTCTCACGCAAATTGAGTAGCGTTCCTATCCATTTCATTTGACAAACTACCCAATTCGGTGCTTTTATTGTAAATTGACTTTCCATGTCAAAATTTATGCAGTGAGGGATTCTGTTCCAAAAGTGCTCTGATATTCTGCTGGACAAGCTGGCAAAATCTTTTAACTGGGCAGTGCTTCGACCTTATGCAAACTCACCAGCCATCTTATCGCCAAACACATCTGCTAAAATTAACCCATCAAAATACTTTACATTCTTTTGACTGACATCCCGCAATACTAAAAATACGTTTTGACAGTCCTCAAAAAATAAATTTTCAAGCACTTCAGCAGAAAAAAAAATCCCGTAAAGAGGTTCAAGCACAAAAGAGAAATATATTTTGCAGTATTTGCAAAGCACTCAAATTCAACTTTGACCGAGAGCAAAAAAATATTCGCTGGAGAACTTGAAAAGTGAAGTAGATTTCCACTTGCCAAACTTAAACTTCCCTTATAGCGTAATAAAGCAGGCGAGAGCAAAGTAGAGCGAGATTCTTCGCTGATTTCAGCAAATCACATTTCACTTTGGGAGTCCTAGGAGAAATGAAGCAAGGAGCAAATGACTTGTCTATCATCATCTGCATCTGTATCCCTTTTTACATTTCTCTATGCTCGTTTATAAAATAAGTCTGTTGAAAGTTTCCTTTCTTCTCCCCATGTATATGCGAGCTGCCTCTATTTCTGGAGTTGAAGCCGAAGTTTAAAAAAAATTTTTTTGGGGTTGATTAAATAATGAGAGAAAAGGATTAAATTCTTTTTCATCTGCTCCACTCCTCTCCCCACATACCTTTTACTACTTCCCCTTTTCTAGGCAAATCAAAATCGGATATAAATTGATATCTCTTAAACCACTTAAATGTTTCCGCTGAAGTGAATTGTAAACTCTCGTAAAAATACATATGCTTGCGGAGCGCAGACCAACTTATTGTGGCTGGATTGAATGAAAGCGAGTAAATGCCGTATGAATAAAAGGGAAAAAATACTTTAAGACTTGAGGAGTTGAGTGGCACACAAAAGGAACTTTTTTTTCTTCTTCTCAAGCCAGAAAAAACTGGAAGTGCAGTTTAGTCTCTATTTTTCCCATTTCAATCTACTATCAAGATTTTTCTCGATATTTTCAGCAATAAAAAAGAGTGAAATGAATAGAAATTGAGATGGAAAAGTGGAGACATGTGTTAGGCACATATAGCCTTTTCTACCTCCACACTCCACATCATTTATAGTGCACCCCTTCCACCCACTCGAAATATCCACTTTTTTATTTATAAAGGGGAAAGCAGAGGAAATAAAATGAGAGTAAAACGATACTTAAGGAAGAAAAGTACAAGCCGGAAAATGAAAAATGGCAGGTTTACTGGTGAAAAAGCACTTTACAAGGAAGTGGATGGAACTCAATTCAAAATGTTTCAGAGTACCCCAAACTCTTCTCCGGTGAGCACTTTCTGAAATCAAGGGAGTTGCAACCAAGTGATATGCATCTAATGGATAGTGAATATTAAATTAAAAAATGAAAATGTTATCGGCGTTTAACTCTACTGATTTTTGCTAATTTCGTATTTAAGTATTCTGCAGCTAGCGACAACTGTCACTTTCATCACGGAGTTATTTTTTAGCCAAATTATTTACTTGACTGCAAGACGTGCCTTTCTTTTACCTAGTCAAAAGCGGTGAAGTATGCTTGACTCTTAATCTGATTTCTGTAGTGAATCTGCAGCTTGGTAATAGTAGAATTGTAGCTGGTGGTCATGTGCATGGGGAGGATGTTGTGATGTGGGAGTGGAAATGTATTATTGACTGCGGCCAAGTCAAATAAATGTAATTACTGTTTTTGTGCCAGCCGCAGAGTAAAGAGTAATCTGATCACGTTGAAGTGTATTAATTTACGAGAAAGAGATAATCATAATAATAATTATTAACTGGGAACTAAAGCGGTTTAATGCGTTTCTCTAGCATTCCGCTCATTTCCCTGCCACTGCCAATAAGAGCTTGGAGTGGAATTTGGATATTGGACTTTCCAGACTCAGCTTATTATTTTCATGTGGACTTCTGGAGAAATTAGATATGAAAGAGTGATTAGTCCTCTCTGGAGAATTTTCGGGGAAGGTGGAGGAACGAACATCCAGCCCTGCCATAGTGTACCGCAGTGCAGTGGAAGAATAGACATAGCGGTTGTAATAGCAATAATAATAATGACGAAAATGTATTCAGTGAGGCGGAACAAAAGGCAAGTGCGGTGGTAATATTTCGGCATATCCACATCCACCTCTACTCCGCACAATTCATTTGGGAAAAGCCAGGAGGAGGATGCGATGGCGATGGCAATGACGAGGTAAACGGAGCAGCAGTAATGTAAAGGAAATCTGAGGAAAGGAAGCAAGTCCGCCTGGTTTAGCAAGAACACTGGGACTAGGACCCAATGCAAAATGTTAATTATCTCATGCAGCACGAGCAATAATGATAAAAATTTCTGATATAATTTTAGGAGAGGAGTCCTCAGGATACTATATTTTGCGTGTAATTTGACGACCTACAAAAACTGGGAATGGATGGAGTAGTTTTTTCCCAACCCAAAAATGGATTTCTCGTTTAGCAAGTAAAGAAAATTTTGATTTTTTTCATTCAAGAAAATAATTTATTTCCTAAAAAGTTTTTCCGAACTGTACTCTCTTTGGCATTGTTGCAAGGTGTTGGCACAGCTCCTTTTGTTAGCTGAGCAACTTATCATTATCATGTCCTAAAGTTACTTAACCCAGCAGCAATTTTGCTAGAACGAGTGCGCTTCCTCTTCCTCATCTGTTTCATCCTTCTATTCACCCTTTCTCCTCTGATCAAAAAAGGATTTATTATGTGAGGACAAGAGGAAGAACGAGAGACATACATTATCACACCAATGATGACTTCAAAGGAAACATTAAAAGGGGAAAATTTCGCTAGATTTTCCTTTTGTTATATTCTGCAGAGTGTGGAGACAGCACTCTCCTGCAACTTTTTTTTTACTTTGCTTGATCAGTGCTGGAGAACATGCTATAACAAGGTCAGATCCAATTCTCCAAAATGTTTTTTACACAAATTCCAAATAATTTTAGTTTTCCTTCAGCTGCCGCTAGCACCATTTGGAAGACTTGTGTTGCGCTATCTGGAACTGAAAGAAAAAGTTTTATCTCATATCCAACTGGTCTAAAAAAAGTACAATCATCATTGATGAGAAAATTTTCTATGCAGATTTTTTCGTATCTAACTTTTTTCACGGTATTAGATCAAAACTATATGTTGAAAAGTTGTCGTGTTATTTCAACTCCCCTTCCAACTCGGAACGATTTTTTCCAATAAAAATATAAAACTTTTCCATTCTTTGTTAATGGCAATAATAAAATTATATGTTCTGATGAGCACGACAATGAATTTCATTTTTGAAAACTATTCTATTTCAGCTGGTCCACACTGGTAGCCAGCATAATAACCAAACTACCAGCTTTTCCCTACAACTTTTTCTTGGAAAGGGTTTGTGCCCGGTTCCAGCTTCAGCTTCTCTACAGAGGAGACTTTCCCTGCAGAATTGCACAAGTCAAATATAATATCCTCCTAACCTGGAACTACAACTCCAGATTTTCGCTAGTCAGGGAATTTTCACTCTTAAAAGAAGAATTTAAGGAAGAACTTGTTTTTTCAAAGAAAGAAAAAAAACATCTTGTCTTGATTACTAAAGAATAAGTCACGTCTCACGTCTGAGGAAAAAAGGATGAGGGACGTGAGATGTTCCAACGTTGATAATAATGTGGAAGGGATTTTTTGTGCACAGGAGAACTCGAGAGGAGTATCAATCCAAAGTTTCGTATGAAGAAAAACTTCCTCACTTAGCTAAAAAATAAATGATGATGAGTCTCCTCCCAAGGAAAGTCTATTCCTCCCTTTGGATCCTCTTAAAAATATGGTGGAAATCTTCTATGGAAGAAGAAAAAAATCTTAAGCATACTTTTTTTTTGCATATTTTCTTATATGAACATGAACAAAATTCAAGGATTTTAAATCCTAAAATAAATTATGGGAAATTAAGACTTAATTTATTTTTTTCAAAGAAAAGCGGTTTTTGCAGAGATTTCTGATGGTGGCTTTGGCTTTGGTTCTGGCTTGGCGATAGAATGCTGATGGCTCACAGCTGATGCATAAAAATGAGCTTATTTTCTCCTCTGGAAAGCTAGGGAAAACCGCAGCTTAAAATTTTAATCATTTTCAGTAAAGACGTCCCATACTTTTTGGAAATTGGGACGAAAACGACATCACCAGAGGAGAAGGAAGTTGATCCCGCCTATCCAGGTTTTTGTGGCTTTACAGGAGAATTTTTTTTTGGTTATTGCCACTCGAAAATTAAGTGGAAAAGCATTTTCCTTTTGCTCTCACAGAGTCTCTACACCCCACTCAAATCTCTTGATTAGACCGATATGTCTCTTGTGCATAGCAATGAGAGTTGTCGAGGAAGCTGAAGTGGATTAGTTTAGGCTGAAGCTCTGAAGTAGTTAGCGCACCACTACCAGCATAAAAAAATCTTCCTTTGTAGATTTTGCACAAAATGTTGGATGGGGAGGGGGAACACAGAGTTTCCAGCTAATTCAGTAATTTTCTCAGCTCTCCTCATCTGCCTTCGCGTTTTCTTCCTCTTTTGCCAACGATCAATGAAAATCTTGTTACAATTTAATAATGGAAATTGACGTGTGGTGATTGCTGTGGCGTGGAAGGAAGAACGGAGAGGAGATTTTAATGACAATTTTGCGGAGGACGGAGGAAGACGTTAGGATTTCGGGATGTTGTGGGGATGGCGGTGGGCGGGTGTAGTGATGTGTGCGCTTAAGTTAAAGTGTGTTAAGAGCGCTGTTTTCTGATGTTTAACGATCTTTGTTGGGAAGGCTTAATGAGAGGCAAAATGAATACTTAAAAGAGTGGTCCGGATTTTNGTGTGTTAAGAGCGCTGTTTTCTGATGTTTAACGATCTTTGTTGGGAAGGCTTAATGAGAGGCAAAATGAATACTTAAAAGAGTGGTCCGGATTTTCCCTTGGCTTTGAAGAGAGCTTTTACCGAGAGAAGAGTGGCTTGGAAAATTAGCTTAAATGGCTTTGTTGATGATGCCTCTTAAGAGTCCCTAAAAACAAAACGAATGATGACTACGAAGTGGGTAGGGAGTAATTCAAGCTCGGCTCTGTTTACAACAGCTTAAAATGGTTCCATTTCATTTTAGTGACATATTTTTTTTGCATTATTTTAAAAATTTAAATTAGCGCAAAAACATTCAAGTTTTTTAGGGGATAAACAGCTAAAGTTATTATTCCATTTTTCTAGCACCATTTCCAAAAACCTACTTTGCTCTAGTGCACTCACTACAAAAAATGGGTCTCACATCCAAGGCACGTCACACAATTTTATTTCAGAAACAATCCAAGTTTTTTTCTTCTTGTGCATGCAAGGGCACCCAACCTATTCCTTCCACTCTTCTAAAGAGAAAAAGTCAAGAGTAGTTTTTTCGGTGCGTGTCGTGTACAACGGAGAACGGGCATGTTTAGACTTAGCCACCGTAACCAATCTAATTTGTATTCTG
>JAHZND010001953.1:0-10496 GCA_027744115.1 Acrocyrtus sp. NNG-2020
CTATCATCTAGCCAAATTCAATTCCTTATTTAAACTTTAATCATCTCAGCTCTACGCTTAATATAAGAACCAAGGAAAACTGCAGTCGATAAAGTTTTATTTAAGTTTATGAGCCCCACCTAATAACAATTCTAATTCTTAATTGGTGTCTATTTATAATTTGCAATATGTAAAAGTATAGGTGGGTGCTTATTTCCTGTATGTAGCTGAAATGGTCTGTATCGGTTAAGTTGTTTAAAGTTGATTTTATTACTTCTAGCATCTCGGTTTTCCACAATATTTAATTTAGGCTTAGATTTACAAGTGTTGTCTATTTTTAATGTTCGTTTTTTATTCAGATGCTAAAGTCGCAATAAATTGCAGTTGATTTACTATTTGAAAACAATAACTACATTTTTTTCAACTGTAAACACGATTTTCTCAATTCACTACACTATAGGAATTTAATATATATTTATTTAATATATAGGAATTTGAACTTGGCCGTAGACATGTATATTATCTTATCTGAGCTAATCTAATCCCAATTGATTTGGCGAAAATGATTCTGTAAAAACCCACTATTACAAAGAATAGGTAACTGATTTAAAGCATTGCGAAATATTAAATTGAGAATCAGATCATTTATTGGAAGAAATAAACTTGACTTTAAATATTTGCAGTACTTTTATTGCTGCAAATATTTTACTCACACTTAAGAATGTAAAATGAAAACTTTACTTTATTTACATTCTTCGTTGGAAAATTGAGAATCAGATCATTTATTGGAAGAAATAAACTTGACTTTAAATATTTGCAGTACTTTTATTGCTGCAAATATTTTACTCACACTTAAGAATGTAAAATGAAAACTTTACTTTAATATTTACATTCTTCGTTGGAATTTAAGAATTTATATTTTAAATTTTGCAAAACTCAATACGTCACTCCACTCGTAATGTAGGCTACCTATGTGGTGCCGTAATCAGCTATGCCAGATTCAATATCCTTTGGGAATTTTGCTGTAGCTGAACCGTTTTAGTCTGCTGGCTAAGTGCTTTTGGAACCTGTTGGTCATTTTAATTCCCTGTATATCAAGTTCTTCCAAGGCTTCCATTTTCGAAAAAGATCAAAGTGTCCGAGACATTTATAGTAAGTTGATTGCTACATCTGGGGTTCATGTTCACTAGTTTCAGCTTCTTCAGTTCTGCAATGCGTTCCAAACAAAATTAATTCAACATTAAATTAACGAAAAATTCGAAATCATTTCCTTCTTCCGTCGGAATTTTGCTAAGGCAAAAACATTTTGGAAAAGTATTTAACCTGTCAGGTTAAGTAAACTAGGGTCTCGCTCAAATCCGGGAAAGAGAATTCCTTCCAGATTCCCCTTCGCCTGATGAACACGAGCACAGTCGGAAGTTGGTATTCCGCTGAGCAGTGAGTCCACACTGTGAGCCCCGTATTGGCTTAAATAAACTCTTGCTGAAAGTTCTTGTACACGCAAAAAGTTTTTAAAAACGCTCTGTAAGATACGATGCGTAAAATCTACACTTAAATCAATGTCCAGTTCTAGGCTCCTCAAGTTAGGAAAGCACTTGTCAGCACTGTCTATCCAAATTGGTGATGGAGGGTCGTAATAATCCCGTACAGAAACTGAATCTACAACATGCAAGGATTCTACGTTCTTCAGTTCCGGCAACTTGACAAAACTCTTCGAATATACTCCTTCCAGTCGAATCTTTTTTAAAATGCTACTGTACTGCTGGATGAACTGGAAAGGATCTAAGAATGCATATGGACTAGCGTAATCTCTTCTAGCGCCCAGTCCTAGCTCCTCAACATGCAGATTTTTCTCCGAGATAATTTTAAGGGTGGATGTACACATAAATCTGCTTTGCAAGTCCAGTTTTGTGACAGTGGACGGAATCCGTTCAAACAACTCTCCTATTCTTTCCTTTTCCGCATTATAAAATGGTCCTTCGTCAAGTGTTCGAAATTCGAACTCTTTCAGGTTTGGACTTTTCTCCAAGAGAGCCTCCAAGAATGGGAAAAAGTCGAAATTTGAGGTGTACTCCAGTGGTGATGTAGAAAAGTCTTCACACAAGACCTTCAATACCTTTAGCTTGGCCATGTTTAAGCAATCCAAGTTTTCCAAAGGAGAATACAGGTCGTTAAGATTATCAGCTTCAAAAGATAACTCTACTATTTGGGGGCCGTACTTCTCCATAAATTCTGAGAATAACATCCTGCATGCACTGTTTTGCGCACAAATGCTCTCCTCGATTAAAAACTTGTTAATTGAGGCTGGAATCATGCAAGGCATGGGCCCTCCTTCCATTTGATTCATAAATTTTTCCAGAGTTTTTTCAACCGCACCATTTTTTAAACGGTAGTTGCCTCCCTTTGGCTTGGGGGTTCCGAAAGTAGTTGGCCTAGCAACTTCTCTAAAGGCAGCGGTGGCCCTTTCCCTCCACAATTTGCATACTAATCTACACGACTGGACATCTTGGAGCATAGTTGTCTCCTCAGCGGCCGAGATTGTTTTTGGAGACCGGAATGTGTACCGGAATACTATGTCCACGACCTTTTAGAACAATTTTTCAAATAAATTAACTATAAGCGGGTCCAAATTAAAAATTGATTCTTAGAGATTTTCGATTTTCCTTACAATATCAATAAGAAGTGGGTTTCTTGGTGCGAAATTACTTTTCTCCGGTAATTGTTGTCCCCGTTCAAATATATCAGGAGTTTCCTCTGACTTGTCTTTCACGAAAATCTGGTACTTTCCTCTGCTTTAACCGCACCTAATTTTGATAATGCGAAGAATTAAAAAACATAATCTTAATCTAGTAAGCAATACTGAAATTGTTCAATCTCAAAAATGAAAAACTTTATTAAACTTCAAAAAATAAGCATTCATTTTCTTAATTATTACTTACCTGAGTAACTGCAGCTCTCCTTCGCTTTCCCATTATGCGTCACCAACTAAAGTATCGCAAATTCTAATGAACTTTCCGCATAAACTAGCTTCGAGTTGAGACAAAATTCTGATACGTTTATTAAAAGGTAAATGTATCTTTATGTCGTCAGATTTAGCAGCTACTAGCAAAATTTTAAAGAAATTTATAATTTAAAAAAACGACTTTCACCTTTTACTTCTGGTTTGTTTACCATCCACCCTCAGCTGCACAACAAAAATTTATTTCTCAATACGCAGCCAAACTCACTCACAGCACGGCCACGACTACGCCATAAAGAGCAATGCATGGTCCCCATACATCAAGCAATGTACTCTCTTCGCTTCTCTGTTTTTGGGTGTTGAACGGGACAGGATAGTTGAGGTTTGCCTTGTTTTCTCTTCAACTCGAGTCGAGCCATGCCCAAACTTGAATAAAAAGCGAGTATACGCCGGCAGTTCAGCAAGAGTAGCACCAGCACGTAGTGCGTGATCTGCAGCTGACTTTTGTTTTGTTTTAGTTTTTCTGAGATTGTCAAAAAAATTGCAGCTCAATTCTGTTTCGGCTGTTGGCTGTTGAGATGACACTTTCAGTTTTAGTTTATCCTATAAATAAAACAATTACAATTTGTTCTTGCAATTACGCTATCATTAGAGAATAGCTTTAAAATGGTTGCTGGTGAAAACTCAATTAGCTTATTAAATACTAGTTAGTTCTGGAACGAGAAAAGGAAGAATATAAGAGAATGGGCTCATCTGTGGCGTCAATGTCGATGTGCGGAGAAGGTGGAGGTGAAGGTGGCCGACGAAAGCAGTTTAAGCTGAGTAGCGGAGGGTGTTGCTTCATCTGTCTAAGTGTTGTTGGGTGTGATACCAATTCGAAATATGAAGGATGTGGAGGATCCGTGTCCATTACAGTGCTCCTAAGATACCTTAAGATAAGCCCCAGTAAAGAATTTGCTAGTGTAGTGGAGGATGAGCTGGTTTCAGCGATGGAGGCACTTTCGTCGATCGAAAAGTCGGACTTTGTAGTGGAGACGTGTGGAAGATGTGGAAAAATGCTAGAAAAGGTCTCAGACTTGATTCGAATGTTGGAGAAACTGGGGATGGAGGTGAACTCTGGCCTCCAAAATATCAGGAGCTGGATGATGGAAGATGACAAGGATTGCCAGTCGACTAGAATGAAGGAGTACAAAAGAAGAATGGAGGTGGACAATTTTAATTTATTGAGGCCCACTAACTGTTTGAGGGAAAAGCTAGCAACTATATGTTAGTAGTAAAGTTATTCCTATTTAGAGCTAAACCCTAGTTGGTTCGCAACTGGTTGAAGCTGCTCAACCCAGAGTGATTGTACAGAAACTTTAATGAAAATGAGACAAGGATCCCTGATAAATTGTTTGAAAACGGAGACATGAGCCAGCAGAGTCCTCCTCAGTCAAGGGACATTGAAATAACTCTGAACTCCCCTGTTACCTTTAAAAATGAAAAGAGCTTTTGCTATTTCAGTGATTTAGAACAAGATCAGCTTCCATTAAAGATAGAAATCTGTGAGGATCCTTTGGGGGACTTCAACCCAGTTGAGGTTGAGGATGACCCAGCTGAATCAAAAATTCAATATCAAGAAAGCTCTAGTTCGAATCTGCAGGTCTCTCAGCTAATACCAACTGCACAAATGGAAGGTTGCTCCAGCAGAAATACGACCGCAAAGGTGATAAGTACAACAAGTGAGTTCTACCAAAAGTATCTTCATTCCAAGTCCGCCTAGTCCGCCATTAGGAGCAACCCGACAGGACTGCGCTCAAGAGAGAGAAAATGTATTTGCGACCTTTGTCACAAGACATTTACAAACAGTAGACATCTAAAAAATCATCGAAATGCGGTTCACTTAGGGGTCAAACTGCCTTGTAAACATGCAGGATGCTCGAGATCGTTCGGCTACCATTCAGACTTGGCACGCCACGAAAAAGAATGCGAGTGGGGAAGCATTGGCGCATCTAGTGGACCAGCAAAAGTATGTAGCAGTTGCAATCAGACATTTCCAAACACGTCGAAACTTTATTCCGCTCATGTGGCAAAATGCACAAATCGGAATTTTAGATGTACTCTCTGTCCAAAAACGTTTTTAGCCCAAACGACGTAAAAATACATGTCAATGTTGCTCATGGAAACTCACACTATGCCTGCAGCCACAGTGACAAAGTTTTCAAATCTAGCAGGAATCTAACTAGGCACTTCAACGGCGCTCATCTGGGAATTACACACCCCTGCGGATACCCTGGTTGTGGAAAACGTTTTACTCAGAATGGCACTTTGCGCAGACACGAACGAACTGAGCATCCAAACTGGAGTAATTCGAAATTTACGGATACCAATTGTGAAAGTTTGAGTGAATTGAAGATGAGAACTTCCGATCCTGGCCTAAGTGGTCGTAGGTCAATCGAAAAGGAGAAATAGTCTGAGCACGGTTTTGTATAATGTACTGACTAATTCTTAATTAGTTTCTAATTTGCCATAATGTAATTTAATGTACGTGCTTATTTCTTGTATTGATTTCTTGACGTACAAATACAATTTGCAATAAATTTGATTGTAATATTTCTAGCATTGTTTCATTGTGACGATATTGAACTCTTACATCATACTATCGAGTAAGCAGTCGAAATTTTAGAATGCGTTTTACATGAGCAAACCAAATAATAAATTTGAGCCGCCACCTAATTAAAAGTTCTAAGAGGAGACAGAATGCCGCAGTACACAGCCCTGCGCCAAGCACCATAAAAACGACAATGAAGTCCTTTCCCGTTGAGACTTCGTCCTTGCTAGACTCATTTCCCCTGGAACTCTCCGGAGACCTTCTACTGCTGTGCAAATACGCCAACGACAAAGCATCCAAAAGCTGTACCCACCTCTGAACTGCACCTGAGTCCTTCAGCCACGCAATCCTCTCTAAGTGCGTTGGCGCAGTTAGCCCAGTGAAGTGAAGTTGAAGCGTACTTCCCGTGTACGACTCTTTTCCTGGGTAAATCTTTACCGGTTTCGCTTCATCCACATACCTCCCAATTGCAGATCGCATTCCTAAAGCTGCAACTTTCTGCTTTTTGCATTCTCTAAGCTTTCCAAGTGTCCGATTAAATGTCATCGTAACCATCCTGTCTACTAAACTGAACCTGTCAGGGGATTCCCTTTTCTCCCAGCCAATAAATGTTAATTTTAGCCAAGCTACCGCTTCCAGGATCAAACTTGCGGATGAATTCCATCCTGTATAATTTGCAATTCTTTTCAGATGTGCTAGCTCATTGTAGCTGTCGTATAGCTCATAGCTCCCCTGAGACATATTTCCCAGTGCCGTGTAGGCAAGCTGCAGTGTCTGACCTCCCTTCCAAAAAATTCTCTCGCTGTGCATACTTCTCTCAATAGTAAACGAGTCAACTGTCAAATTCCTTGCGTCAACAATATCAGTCGTGAATAATTTAATGTGCTCAATTTCCGTGTACATTTCTACATTACTTTCTACCAGCTGCTCGAACGTCTCAAACTCAAGCGACTTCCCGGGAATTATCATGTTATAAATGTTGTCGTTTTTATAAGCATTACTTAGAACCGTTGCCAGGAGAAGAAACAGTCCAAAAAGGATGCGAATTGAGGTCCTCCCTTTTCCATCAAATGTGCCATCTGGAAAAGGATCACCCTGCTCGATTAGCACTTTCACCAGCGAAAATAAGAGAAACCGTTCCGCGCTCTGACTCTGGTTCCCGTTTTTCTGTTCAGTTTTTGAGTTGATAATGCAAACGAGTAATTTGTGAGTGGAGGCGAGAATGAATATGACAGCTATAAGATAGATCCAAACTGACAACTGGAAAATGCTGATTAGCTCCTGAAAAGGATACGATTCTTTCCCTCTTGTGCCGCATGTTACAAACTGGAGTGCAGTTAAAGGATTGTACATCCGAAATGGGTAGTGAAGCTGTTGACCCTTCCCTATCGACGTGATTAAAAATGGCATAATATCCGTGGAGTAAACTTCATTTGCCCTGGGAGCGTACTGTATCCGTCCATTCTCGCATACAAAATCCCGCCATACCTTCAAAGATGTTTTGAGAGTATAGTTCCGTAAGGCGGACGATGCCAGATGTAAAATTACTTCCTTCAAAAAGTCATATGGGAGATGGGTATGAGCCGAGTTACGAGCTGGATTGCTTGTAGGGCTAATGCCCCCATCGGAGAAGCAGATTTCATCAAAATAATATTGCCATCCAGGTCTCATTCGATAGTCGTGAATTCTGAAGAACCACTGCATTTTCCAGCTGCTTGCGATATGGTGCTGAATTCTAGTTAAATTTATTTTGTTTCCAATTTCTAAAAAGGAAAATGACGGATTTTGATTTATCGGAGGTAAAATTATGTCTACTGAGAGGACACTCGTTGACCCCACTTTAACTAGGAAAAATGCGCGATTTATCGTTCGAAATGAGCCCGGCCAATCCGTACTTTTCAGGGTAATGTACACGTCTTGAATCCATATTCGCATGTACTCCGGTCTATTCTTAATTAGGATGGAATTCCAGGAAACGTTAGGAACAAAGAAGAATGTGATTGCAGGAATGGCGCTAGGTTGGAGTACCTCCCTCCACGGAACTTTTTGCATCAAGACCACGACCAAACTCCCATATGTGGGGATAATGAAATGTTGGGGTCCACTTTCCAAGATTCAAAGGCCCCAGATATTTTGTTATGTATTCAGGAGCTGAAGTGGGCAGATAAGGGGGAAGTATCTCCAAGCTGACCTCGCATGTTTGTGGTCTGGAGTGGAAAATGAAGTGGATGCGGTCAAGCTGAGAGCAGCTTCTAGCATAAGCACCATTCTTCCTCCACCGTCCAGTCTCATTAAAGAGGAGACAATTTTTTAGAAGTTTTTGGGAGGAAGTTTCGTCCGACCATGGCATCCATGTGAGGTGTACTCGAAAATGAGAATTTTTAATTCCGTAGTCTTCAATTAAAACTGGAGCTGGTTTTCTGAGAATGGCCGGTTGGTGAAGCTCAGATATGTGAATTCCCGGAAAGTTATTTACAACAATGAGGCAGTTGCGCCCCTCAAATTCCTCGAGCCACGAGAGATCCACACCCTTTAAGGTAACCAGTGACCAGTACCAATGGTTAAACATGGCACCCCATGCCCTAAATAGTGGCCAGCTATTCCTAGCTGTATGAATTCTAACTGAGTTGGATGTCGTTGAAATTTCTGTTGCCGTATATTGATGAGCAACTGTCATTCCGAGTAATAACATGCAGACCCCTACTCCAATCCTAAATGACTTCCGTGAGCATTGACTAATCATTCTTGTACTTTTTTATTTCAAAAATTTTTATATACTATAATTTCCGAAAGTGGCTTTCTGTTCCAGAATTGTGAAAATTGAGCGAACCTGTCGGTGGTTAACAATGGATGAAATGTTTAATTGTATTGTATATAGGGTCAACTTGAAACCAAATAAAAATTAATTATTATTCAATCAGAGAGGATACCCGGAAGAATTAGTTAACTACCTTAATAGACTTCTATTTTATTTATTTCGTTATACATTTAGTCACGGAGCCTTAACTGGTACGCTTAATGGCTTAATTACGTAGCTTAAACACGCAATGCCTAAAATGTTCGGCAAACCATTACCACACAACAAATGACACATTTTTAATGGAATTTAATGGAAATGAATTTTTAATTTCCGGTGAAAACGTATAATCATATTATATTTTAACATTTATTAAACATGTCTGTTTAGTATGTGAAATTGATTAATTAAAAAAACATGTCACGAATCCCAAAAAACACAAATTTCCCAAGTCACTTCATATTGTGTCATTTTTTTAAAAAAGCATTTTTCTGTGAAATTACATGAAATAATCCACTCGTCAGATATATTTCGTGAGTACATTAGTTTTGTTCTCCTCATCCCCTTCTTTTTCTAAAATAGATTAATATTGTATTAGATATATATATAATTACAATGTATTTTTGACAGAAGTAAAAAAGAAAAGGGCTGCCTTTCTTGCCTCTCCCTCAAATAATTTTCTGATCATTTTACACTCATATTGTTAGAACTCCTTTGTTGGATTCAGATACGTGGAAAAGTTAAGGAAAAGCTGACTCGAAAACTAATTTTCTCAATACCCTAAAAAGGTTCAGGTGTTTGTATACATTCACAATAAAAAACACCCAAAATACCTATTGTAGAACAGACACCGAACTAAAAAATGACGGATGCATACCTACCTTCATATTTTGGCTGATGCTCATCATATATTTCAAAATATTGGTCCACGGACAGCATTTAAACTTCAGCGGCTTGTGAGTTCAGCTAAAAGAGTACCTAACAACCCAACTCACTCATTTTTAAATATTTTTCTTGGCTTCATCCGTACCAGTATAATCTAGTTTCGTGTTTTAAGAAAACCTTTTTTGTGATAAAATATATTACGGGATCCTGCCACATACATACAGATATTAGACATGCTACAAATAAGATTTTGGTTTCACACACTCACACTGGAACTCTAACGAAGCTTTGCAAGCATTTTAAAATTCAGTTCGTTTGTTGCAGGGCAGCAGTTTAGTTTCATTTTTTAGTTCAACTTTTATTTTTTTGATTAGCGCAAAATGCCAAATATTCTGACAATTACGTCGGCAGTTACTAGCCTATTTCTGTTTCTTTTCCTTCCATATGTATTTAGCTCTGGGAAAACATCCAGAAAATTTTTAGAGGAGTTCCTTAGATCGCCAAAAATAAGTGACGACCTCAAACTGAAACTATTGGACCCAAAACTGCTACATGTGAGTATTATAATTGCAATCGAGGGTGGAAATATTCAAGCCATTGCAGATTTCAAGGAGGCGGCCATTTCCTCAAGACTGGATGTAACGAAGGGAGAGAAAATTTCAGATCTCGTCGACAGGCTCGAGCTGCACGCATCTGTAACGCAAGCTCCAGTCCTGAATCATTTACAATCCATTAACGTTGAGCATGTGTCGCTTTGGGTAGCAAACGAAATCTACGTGGAATATGCAGATGTTCAAATTGTGGGTAAAATTGTCGCCAAATTTGATCACGTGTCCAAAGTCCGCCTATCAGGCCATATCCCTCCACCAAAACCTGTGGAGGTCGATCTTAGCGTGGATGTCGATGCCAAAATTATCTACCGCATCGACAACAGCAGCATTCCACAACCTGTTCAACAAATCAAAGGAAGATGTAAGGACATCCAGTGCCTGGGAGAAGGTACAGTTGTTGCAGTTAGGGTTGGCAATGTGTACACGTGTGTACAAATCCGTGTTCGTGTACAGCCATTTTAGTTTCGTGTTCGGTTTCTGCTCAAAAACGCGTGTACAAGGCCTTGGCAACCGTGTTCGTTTCGACCCAAAACCGATTAGAACCGTGTACACGCGTGTTCCGGGAGACCCAAAAAAGCCTGTATAAATTAGATATAAAACAAATGCTACCATTCATACTTGCGGCCAAGATGCTTGAAAATGCCGAAATTGTTTTAATAAGCATTATTTACATTG
>JAHZND010001954.1:0-28046 GCA_027744115.1 Acrocyrtus sp. NNG-2020
TCATCGCCCATAGGTGAACTTGGGATTCTATTCAGTAATCTTTTCAATAATTTATTAATTACGACTTACATACGTCCTCAGGAAATTAAAACGTACGGAAACATCACGCGATACCAGTGTACATGCTCGGGTCATCATCATACATCTGCTTCGCAGCCAGCTCCTAGAGATGCAAACAAAAAGTGTAAGTTAACCTTGATATACCTTGATATATATCTACCTACATGTAGGTTCATTGTAATTAGATAACTGGTAATACAAAAAAATTGATTTTGGGATGTCCTATTTAATGATAGATCCGCAGCTCATCAACATTCCAAAAAGCAAAGGTCAGATAAATACACTTTTATTTCGAGAGGAGCTCAAAAATCACCCGGGTCTAATGGCATCTTTGCAGTCATTACGAAACAAGAGAAGTTCCAAAACCGCATCTATTTTACTGCTAGGCTTAACAGGAAGTGGAAAATCGTCTGCGGTACGTAGCATTTAGGATTTTGACAATTTTAGTATAAAGTTTTTGTAAGCAGTAATATGAATTTTAATTCATTTTCAGGTAAATTTGCTATTTGATCACCCAAATATAACAAAAGTAGGAGACTACGTATCCACTACGTCCGACATTCTCCAGTTCTCAATTCCAGTACCAGTGGAAGAGTTGGGGATGAATAATACCGTTCTCAATGTTATCGACACACCTGGAATAGGCGATACCAGAGGAGTAGCTGAAGATGCTAGATTTCTCGCCTCCTTAGAAGACTTTTTGAACAAAAACGAGGACTTGAGGAAAAATCTGCCCAACGTTGTCTTAATATTTTCTAAATTCAGCGACAACAGGTTTCGCGGTGAAGGCTCCAGTTTTGTCAAGATGCTTCGAACGATTGATTTATTCAAGGACAGAATTATAGACAAAAAGTCCACCAATGTTATTTTTGTCCTTACTCACTACATGTCGGAGACCAAGGACATTCAACGAGATCCAAGTGATCGAATTAAAAGCATTAGAGAAGTTATCCAGGAGTTCAGCTCCCTGCCACGACCGATTCATATCGTTCTAGCTGAAAATAAGCCCGACGAGTCACAACTTCCTAGCATTAACGGCTTTCACCGCCTACCCAATGGAGAATTCTACCCGAAGAACTTATTTAACCAGATCCAGCAGAATCTAGTCGATAATGGAGATCCTGTCGGGGAGGCAATCATTCGAACTGCGTTTTCAAACTCCAACAATTTCAAAATATATGGAAAGCGCTATCAGCTTCTCCATAACTCAAACGCGAAAGTTACGAAATATCTGGGTATTTTAGGAAGTCGGTTTACAAGCTCAGTTTCTGCAACTGAAGTGTCAGTAGAATTAAATAGGGCAAGTAATAGTTTAGACTCCAGTTTAAAGTCAAGATATCCCGACATATTGCAGGCCCTTCAGAGAAGTCTATTTGCTAGGAATATTATACTTAAATCAGATCTACCACAAACTACCACAGATATTTTCAAATTACTTCAAGAAATTCCAGTAAACCCCGCCTCGTTATTTTTACTTAGCACTGCATTTAATATAACTGTGCCAGAGTTTAAGAGGGCATTTGTAGTTGGCTCAGGTTATTCTTTAATTAATGATGAAACTCTTCCTGCACAAATATTCGAGGCAGGAAATGTTACGAATGAGCCAAGCGACATTCTTTTCAGGCTACCTGATAAGTTTGCAGTTGCTCGACAAAGTGAGCTTGACAATCAGTTTCAAGTGTTCACTCAAAGAAATGAGTTTACTAAAGCAAGGATGGGTGCGCTAGGTTTAGGAGAGCACGCTATACCAGCAGAGTCTTATAGTTCTTCAATGTCGAATCACGTCGGATTTAATTTAATTTCATTGTCTGACTCGTCTTCAGATCTCAACACACCCCAGGATTCTTGGCATAGCCTTTCGGCAAGCGTAAACTATCACACCTTCCAAATTGGACTAACAGCGCAATCTAAGTTTAGCGACGAGTTTACTAGCGAATTACAAAATTTGCAGCAAATAAATTTGACGAATCCTGAAAATGTACGGAATTGGCGTGCTTTCTTTAGTAGATACGGCACCCACGTAGTGACCCACGCTTTTGGTGGAGGTAGCATAAGAGTAGCAGTGGAGGTGGAAGAAATTTACGCAGACAGTCTCTCTAACACCGAAAAATTTGCGCTTCTCAGTGAGGCAATGGCAAATATTACCCAACAATTGGCTAATGAGCTGATAGGGAAAGATTCAGCTTATGTTCCCCCTGTAGGAGTTAAATACGCCTTTTCCCAAATAGGAGGGGATCATAAGCACTACTGGTCCAATTTTTCGGATTTGGACGAAAATGGCAGTATTGATGAATGGAAAGATAGTTTAAGATATGAGCCAGTCATACTAAAATCCAGATTACAGTTACTTCCAATCAGTGAAATTGTTAATGAGATAGCAGGAGATAGGGAGTTAGCCTATAAGATTGAAGAGGCAGCTGCAAATTTACTGAATGCTTCATTAGTGTATATTCCTACGGAAAGATACTCTAATTCCGATGATAACCCAGAGTCAAGGGATATGCTCGATACTGAAGATGGCGCTGTGGATTTACCTACAGGGGATTTTGAATCCATGCAGGAGTTCTCAAATATGTTCCAAATGATTACAGAGTCGAATAATCAGATGCAGGCACAATTGTTGGCACTAATGGCTGATTCCAAGGCAAAGCAGGAGAAGGAAGACGCCAAGCACGAGGAAAGAATTGAACGTTTAAGGCATGCTCAAGAAGAACAAAATCAGATGCAGGCACAATTGTTGGCACTAATGGCTGATTCCAAGGCAAAGCAGGAGAAGGAAGACGCCAAGCACGAGGAAAGAATTGAACGTTTAAGGCAAGCTCGAGAAGAACAAAAACGAATAGAAAGAGAGGAGGATCGATATAATAAGGAGTTAGAGTTGAGAAGGTTCGAGATTGAAACGCAAAGACAGGCTCAAGAAGCGGCAGCACAAGCTGAAAGGGATCACCAAAGAGCACAGATAGAAATGCAGCAGAGGGTCATGATGGAGGAGATTCGTTCGAAAAGTGAACAAACGATGCTGCAATTAATAAACATGGAAAATGAAAGGAGAAATCAGATCATTATGAGTAGAAGAAGTACCTTGGATAAAGTTTTTGATTATGTCCAGAAGGGAGCAAGTAGTCTGGCACAGGCCGCTTCATCAATTATTCCAATGGCAATGATGGGTTAAAGACTAAAACATTAAGTACAGCTTTATTAACTGGGTCTATTGTGAAAAATTTATACCTATCATCACGCATACATTTGTTGTAATAGTTAAATGTTTTATGCTCGTGACATACTTCTACTAATTAACGTTTGACAAGATTGTAAATGCAAAAAATAAAAGCTCAATTATTATGAACCTACCTACAATGTTGTACTCAGAATTGACCATTCATCAAAAATAACCATTTTAAACTGCTTATTTTGGAATTTTCAGACAAAGAAAACAATTCCATAATATGGATCTTTCTGTTGCAAGTGTCCGTTCATTAACTTGCTGGTGATTTATCATTGACTATTAATTTTTTTCACTGCAGACAGTTTTCACCGCAAATGTAGAAAAGAATTGCATTAGAAGTCCTTGTCAACATTATACATCATGTTTACAATTTTGCATATACTAGTAAAAAATAAATTTGAAATATCCTTGTTTCCTCATCATCTATAATCTTTAAAGAAATTCTGCGATTATCCTTTCAGGCTGCAATCTGGAGTTGCCTCCTAGAAATAGTAGTAGCTATTTCTATATTATTCCGAAATTCAAAAGTGGCACATCAAATGGCAAATGCCCTCGCTGACCGATAAGGCCAGTTAAGATATGGATTTTGCATTCAGTTTTACAGAAAATGACCTTTTCGCATATTTCCAGCTAAAGGAATGAGATTACAAGAGAAACTAGAGATCAAAAGCCAGACCATTTCCAAGTGAAGCAAGATATTACCACGATTCCATGTTCTTTTTAATTGACCTACGTTGTGAACGAAAAGCTAATTGATAGCATATTAAAAGGCTTGTTTACATACCTATATACCTACGAATGCAATTTCCAAGTAAATAAGTATTTCCTAGTTGAGAAGCAGAAGCAGCTTCTGTCTTGCCAAGTAAAGTTGTTAGTGGTAAGTATACATCTAAACCTTATTTCCAACCAAGTGTAAACACTCAAATGTGCAGGGTGTTGCAAAACTGCTTTCAGTTAAATGTCTGATTAGCTCTTGTCATGCCAGTCAATTTACGCCTATTTAAATACATTAATCTTGCCTAAAGTAACTGGAAACTCATAGCAGTTCTGCGAAATGCTGATAATAACTAAGTTCAATTTGAAGCCTGAAGATAATTCAAAACAAGAACATGCTTATGTATTCCATTTTAAAAAGAGGTAAAGACACAGCTACGTTGAAAAGAGGCTATTTTACTGAAATGATTAAATTTCACCACATTAGTCCGTAAGAATAGTCATGTAGAGGACAATGTCTTTGGAAAGGAAAACAAACTTTCGACAGATGTACATATATGCATAAAAGCCACTGAAACTAGCCTTTTCAGTCATAGAAGTTTTCAACTCTTCATTGCGAGAAGTCACTAAAGTTTCAGCATTTGTCTACATTTTTACTGATTGACTGCAACTTGTTTGCTGTCCGTTGAAGGGCACTTATCAAGAGTTATTCAACGTGCAAACAAAATCTAGAAAGGAAAATGAAAAGGCACAGTAAAATTATTCTGCATTTAAGTATTCTTCTTCTAATTGAATTTTGCGCATGCCAGACAACAGCGGAAACACGTAGTCGCGGCAGGGGTAGCAGTCCGCAATATCCGTCCTCATATTCCCCTTTTCAAGGTACGTAAAGGAAAATGAAAAGGCGCAGTAAAATTATTCTGCATTTAAGTATTCTTCTTCTAATTAAATTTTGCGCATGCCAGACAACAGCGGAAACACGTAGTCGCGGCAGGGGTAGCAGTCCGCAATATCCGTCCTCATATTCCCCTTCTCAAGGTACGTAAACAAAGCCCAAAAAGGTTTTTGCCAAATATACCTATATCGTTTTCCCATGATTTTCCGATTTATTTATTTAAATCAAGATTATAACTTGGCATAGGTATGTAATAGATCGAGATTAATGTGCTTTAACGCTTATTCAATGCATTTGTGTAATAATAACCTTTGTAATTTTGTGCAAGCAAAGCAACGTCTTGAAATCCAACTAAAATTCCAATTATGATTTTAGGAAATGCAAACGACGAAAGTCAAGCTTTGCCGGAGCAAGTTCAAAAAGTAGAAAATGATACGTACTCAGAAGGAATTAATGGTTACGAAAATTCAGAGCGCGACATTGCTAGTACTTCAACAGTATCAACTTTGGTACACGAACGAACCGCTGAAGCTACTGACCTGGATCAAGAGTCAACCCCTGCATCTCTTACTGAAGGACCACTACCAGATAATCCAATAAATACGGAATTCCCATCTGGTGGGAAAGAAGAATTACGCCCACAAGATCCAGACAGCGCTGATGAAATCATACCAGTGAAAATTATAGTTGTTGGCCGAAGTGGTACCGGAGTGTCATCAACGGTAAATTACGAAACTTAACTTGGTACTAGCTACTATATATTTATGCTACATATTTACACCAACCATTATTTTCATGTCATGAAAAATTGCAGGTCCGTGAATTGATCGGGTCAGCAACCCAATGTGAGAAACCGGAAGGAAAGGAAACTTTTCAGAATATCCCCGAATACACAATTAGCGATATCCTATCTGCAGACGGAAAGAAATATGAAATTCAGATTGTCGATATCCCCGGATTCGTCGATGGACATACAATGGAATGGGATGCCCAGATACTTGCCACTCTGAAATCATACATAAGTTTAGAAGGTCCACCTGATTTTCTCTTGGCCATATCCAGATTTGACGATAATCGCTTTAATGGCGCACATTCCCTCTTCGTCCAGTTTCTTAAAAGGCTTGAACTCATCGAGGACAAATTCCTGCGGAAGCTAAACCAAATTGAAACTAACGTTGTGTTCTTGCTAACACACTTGATGAGTGATAAGTCAATTCAGAGAAAACCAGCATCTAGAATCCAGGATTTCCGCGATGTCATTAAAGAACATTCTGTTTTTTCACCCTCGCCATCCGGAATCGTTGTTGGGGATAACCATGTACAGAGTGACAATCGCGCACGTGTAGAAAATGGGTACTACCGCCTACCAAATAAGCAGTACTACCCAAAGAACATTTGGGAGGCCTTGATAAACTCAACTATTGAGGCAAGTGAAAGTCATCTTCCAGTCAGGAGACCTACCATTCAAGCAGCACTAAATGCGATTAAGGATAACCGTGAAATTGAAATGAAGTGTACTGCACGCCTTGTCCAAACGGATTGGGATGAGTACAATTCGGACGCAGACGCATTTCTTTCTCTTCTGATAGCAGAAAATACCACAGTTCAAGACAATCAAGTAAATTCAGAAATAGACAAAGTCTTCAGCACAAAAGAACTGTATTATCAAAGAGAGCAGATGATACAGAAAACAGCGTTGCAAATACATCTTCAAAACAACAATATAACAAGTATAACAGATCTTCCCGATAACTTTGCAGACAGAGCAGCGTTCTTCCAAAAGTCATCACTTGTTGCATCCACAATTCCTGCACTGTTATTAAATGACGCATTTAAATTGTCAATGCCTGAATACATTCAAGCTTTAACTGTAGGATTTGGCTACGACGTGCTGGTTGATGATGTGACGTTATTGACGCCTTTTAAAACAGATTCAGATCTTCCTAGTGCCGTTGGCTATCAATTTCCCAGCTTTATGAAATGTAGGAAGCTTCTTGTTCCAGAATCTCAGGAATTCAAGGAATTTTCGGAAACCCTAACTGATTACTTTGCGGAGCGACTGAAGAGTATCGAGTTTTCCAAGGAAGAGAATATCAACGTTTCAAAAGTAGAATTTAATGGTAAAGCTAAAAGTGGATACAACTTCAGACCTGTGGAAGGAGAAAGCATTGTGAGTTTGTCAGCGGCGAAGGATATTAAAACGCTAAGATGCAAAATTGCAGAGAGCAGTAGCTGGAGATTGGATCATGTCTTCGTCCAAAACATTTTAGATTTACAGCCAGTTAACATAAGAAACAGAGACTCTGTAACTGATTGGAGGATATTTTTGCAGAATTATGGAACACATGTAATAGTAAAGGGCTACGGAGGAGGAACTTTATTGGGAAGCTTGGTGGGGCCTAATGTTGGAAACGCGTTTGAGTCTCCTTCAACACTTGATAGTACATTGGATTCAATTATCAAATTTTCCTCCTTTTCCGTTCCTAATTTAGGAAAACCTACATATAATGTGTACGGAGGCTCCATGATTCCTCAAATGGAGCAATTTTACGACCTTCCAGAGAGTGAGAGAGATAAATTGCTGAAAGACTGGAGTGAAAGCTTACAATCCAACTTTATCATGTTGAAACAGGAATTTGGCTTGCAAAGAATCAGCACCATTGTGAATGAGAAAATGGATTCGAGTAAAGGTGAAATGGTAGATGCAGCAATAGACTTGTACTTACGGGGTGAATTGGAATTTCAACGCAAGAAGAGAAAGCCTGGAAATTCGACTAGTGGAGGAGTTGGAAGAAGAAGACCTACACCAACTCCAACCAGTTCACCAATTGGAAATGCTGCTGGGTTAAGAGAAAATGAGCGTAGTGGACCTGTTTCACCTCCAACGAGATCACCTATTGGGGATTCTAGGCTGGGAGAAAATGAGCCTAGTCAACATGTTGAATCTCCAACGAGATCACCAATTGGAAATGCTGGGCTAGGAGAGGAAGAGCACAGACAATCTGCTTCAGTTAACACCAAAGGACACCCGCATACACCTTCAATTTCGAACAGCGAATTAAGTATTGGTTCCACACATGCAAGTACAGGTTTGTTGCCATTTCAACAAACCAGGTTGCCAGGTTCTCCATCATCATCCTTTGGTTTGAACATTCTTACTAGTGGGAGCAGTGGCTACAATGTTCCAACGTATTCGTCCAGTGTGGTCACCACTCTGCAACCTGAGCGTGGACCAGGCGCTTCAACTGTGTACGAAGGTTCTAACTATAACATTCCAGACAAAAGCTTTTCCCTGGCCTCAACTACAGAGAGTGCACGAAGAACGGATGATACGATAAGTCGACGACCCTACAGTTACTCGGATAGTTGGCGAGAGCAGTTAAAAAGGGATCGAGAGGCCATGGAAAATCAAATCAAAAGTATGAGACGTTCAAACGATGAAGCTGAAAGACGGCATAGAATTCTAATGGCGGAATTAGAGAGGCAGGATAGGGAAGAAAAAGAAAGGGAGATGAAAAAGAAATGCGAGTGTTTCGGAAAGAAGAAACATTACCCTATGTGCTGGGGTAAAGTCATAATTGGTTTTTTTTCTTCTTCTGAATCTGAGTTCTGTAAACAAGTTCTGAAACCCGACCGCTCTCCCGGCAAAAACCCAGCCGACAAAGAAAATAACTATGGTTATGGGGATTATCATTATCAAGACCGAAATGAATACAGTTACGGTTCACAAGTAAGGGAATTTCAGGGTCGAAGCACTCCTACGGCTGATTCCACATATGGGGCACAACCTTCCTACTCGAACACAAATGAAAATTATGGCGGCAGTTATAGTAATAGTCAAAATTATAATCATAGGCAACAGCAACCAGAAGCTCGATACCAGACTGGTTCCATACCTGACTCCGGAGATTTGCAGCAACGCCAGCAATCCTCCAATTCCTACACCAGAACTAGCTCACACATGCCTGGTCATAATATCAATTATAATTATAATAGTCGCACACAGAGCAATAATGGCGCTACATATGTTTCACAATCAAAAGTGTACACCCAAAGCTACACCGCACATGCCCGAGGTAATGAACAGACCACAACTGTATATCAATCTCCACCTGTAACTTACCATGGATATTGACATAGAAAGCAAACAGCAATTACGGATTTCCCGATTCGGTTATTTTGACTATGCATTTCGTATATGATACTGTTAAAGCTATAATACGAAATTATAATTCTAAATCATATAGCCCATATCATATAGTCATTCATTATCATCATATTTAATTTAAAAAAATAAATAAACCACTCTCGCCTCTTGTACTTTCTACATACTATCCCATTCGAATTGTTAACTCCTATAGTGTTTTAAACAAACTCAAAAACTCAAAGCATTTTATAATTTCCTGCCTACATTTACTGGTCTATCTGTTTTCATAGATTTAGGAATGATTGATGCTGACTAGGTATTACATAGTAAACTGTATAGTAATGGCACAGTCTTCAACCACGCTGGTTAAATAGTAGATGCAATTTTTAAAATCCGCTGTCGATTTTAATTACTACGCTTCATTGTGCTTAATTGGATTTTTACATCGCACATGCACCGTGCGTACCTGTTCACAAGAAAAGTACTTACCTATAGAGAAAGTTAAGAACATCATTTTCAAATACGTAAAAGAAAGTAATTTGTTAAATAACTTCTTCTAAACCGCGCTCATTATTACTTCAATGTTAATATTAAAAATAAAAATTCACTATAACTAGTGCCTTCTCTGCTGTCTTAATAATTTAGTCGTGAAAGAAAATGGGCTTTTTAACATTTTAAACATCATAACATTTAACATTAGGGTTTAACTAGGGAATTTAACATCAGGGTTTAACTAGGGAATTTAAAATTATAGTTTAGCATTGGATTTTAACATTATAGTTTAGCATTGAATTTTAACATTATAGTTTAGCATTGAATTTTAACATTTTGGAGTTTAGCATTGGATTTTGACATTAGAGTTTGAATTACTCATTGAATCGTATTATATTCTATCGATCTTCCATGCACAGGGTATCGCCGCTACTATATGCTTCCGAAAGTTTAATTGCTTAAAACCTTATGCATAGCCATCCATTAACATGTAATTCTATCCAACATAAATACCTATAAAACTGGTTTATCGAGGAAGGTTAAATCAGGCGTCAAAAATAGAATCATTTTATCTTCTGATAGACTATACCAAAACCATATAAAAGCTGTGCCCTCCCAATCTTTCCCTCTGACGACAATTTGAAGGAGAAATAAGGGTTATTGTGCTTCTCTCTTTACTCATCTTGTCAATACAACGCTCATATATAATAATATTAATTTTGCTTGCTACTCCGCTCTTTTACTCTCATTTGTCAGCATTTCAGTAGTAGATTTTTAGTACATATGACATATGCAATCCAGTTAAAAGGAAATTATCGTGTTGTAGCAATAGCCCATAATTTAAATAACAAGACGCATGGAAAGTACCGAGAAAATGAACTTAAAGCGAAAAGCGAAGATCAAGATCATTTGAAATCCTCAAATGAGCTCTACAGCATAAAATACTCACTTCCACTGCTAAGCATAATGTCAAGCGTACCATTTCCATGTAGGCAATTAAATTTGTGTTTTTTGAACTTGATATCAGTCGGGGTCAGACAAATTAATGTCCTCGTTCTCATCACCACTCAAGTCTGTAAGGTCACCCAAACACGTAAGCTCGCTTAGATTTGAGGTTTTGAGCTTTGCGATTTGTGGTGTCTGCCTGCAAGCTTACATCAGCAATTAAAAATTCTAACTAGTAAAGAAACAACGGATCTCCTGCAGTGGTTTAACTTACTCAACTGTCACAATGAAACTCACGTTGCCCCAGTGGCTGTTAATAACACTCCTGGGTTTTCTTCTCACTGATCTTACCCGAGGAGATTCTACTGATTCTGAGGATGGTAAGAATTAAAGAATAGTTCACAGAGAAAAACTTTCACTAACGATTATCATTCATCCTCATATTCAAATCACAACAAACAAGTTACAAACGCCTCTGCTATTATAATGTTTTAGATCTCCCCCGTACAATTTCGGTGGTGTTACTAGGTCGAAAAGGATCAGGCATAACATCTACAGTAAATTGAAATTGATGTTATAACGAATTTATGCAATAAAAAGGTGTATGGTATGATATATGTATATACTTGTCTGACATTATGTAAAGGTACGGCAGATATTGGGCTCTAGAACACATATTCATGCAGCGGAAGTGGTAGTCGCATCTACTGACATTTTGGAGTATACGCTTCGGGTTCCAGTTACGACTGCATCAATGCATCAGGCAAACAGGATTACAATTACCTTAAGCTAGTAGACGTCCCCGGCTTGGAACTGGGAGATAACCTTGAACATGATGGGGAAATTCTTTCAACTTTGAAGTCTTACCTGCATACCAAAGGCATTCCAACTTTTTTTCTTGTGGTGTTTCGGTTTGATGATAATCAAATCTCTGAAGCAGGCTCAAAGTTCCGTCAGCTACTCAAGGGAGTTGAGTTTGTACAAAGAGCTCTTTTCCAGACAACGACGGACAACACACTGTTCCTCCTGACAAGGTTGCTGAATGAGCCCATGGAAGTTCAACAGTCACCAAATGCTAAGATTGAAGAGTTTCGTAAAGTCATTCAGGAAGCCACCACACTCCCATCTCCAGTAGAAATCCTTGTCGGAGACAACAAACCAGATAACAACACCGCACAAATTCAAAATGGCTTCTTCAAGTTACCAAATAACGAGCTGTACCCTAAGAACGTCTTAGATAAGCTCGCAGAAGTTGCGGGCAGATCGACTCAGGAGGACGGAATGAAAGACGCCGTGGTAAAGGTTGTTAAGACCCTCACGGAAACGAGAGAAACGGCCGAGTACCACACACAGGAGATTGTAGCCCATCCTACTGATGAAGATATTTTTGAAAATGACCTGGAAGCTTTTGAATATCTCCTCCGTCAAGATAATTTGGAATTGCCCACTAATGAAATTCAATCTATCTTGCAGGCTACATATGATGAACAAGATGCTAACACACAGATAAGTAGCTGCGTTCAGTTACTTGCACTTCGAATATGTCTACGAAATTTAAATCTAGCGGAGAGAATCGATCAGCTCCCTCAAACCCTTTCCGCTCAAGTCAAATTTTTTCAGAAGGATGTCCATGGAGTGATGACGTCAAAGTATTCTCTTTACTATTTGAAACATGCTTTAGCTCTGGAAGTTCCTGAATTTCCTCTTCAAAATTTGGTTGTTGGATTTGGCTATGACATTATTAATGACAGACTTTTACGCAAAACACCATTTCTAAGAAATCCAGCAAAGAGACCCAGTTCTTCCTTGGGATATCAATTTCCTGACTTTGTCGAATGTGAAAAACTCGTCGACGTTGAGGAGACAGTGCTGGCAAATTCTACGGACAATCTGGAGTTGTATCATAACGAGAGACTTAAATTTCTAACACTCTCCGACAAGGAAAATGTAGTCCTTGCAAAGCTAAAGGGTGAACCCAAGTCGTATCTAAACCTAAAATCAACCGAGAGTGGAAGCCTTGCAGCTGTTAAGGAAATCAGAGTTTTAGAATGCAGGATTACCATTGAGAATGACACAATAGCAATTGTCGACGAAAACTTCCTGACTGCTGTGAATTCTCTACCACCACTAAATGTCTCTAATTCAGCCAGTCTAAAAGAATGGAAAATTTTCTTTCATGGTTATGGGACTCACATTGTTACGAAAAGTTTTGGAGGAGGGTGCTATCAAGGTTTGATCTTGCTGACAGACAAGGATTCCCTTGCGATAAAAGAAAATGTTCAAGAGTCTCTAAACGGAATTATCAGTTTCCAAAACTTGGAAGCTCAAACTAGTGGCAGAAGTCAACTATACGAGTTTCATGTAGGAGAGGGAGACGATGTCGATCCTAAAACTGCCCAGATTCATCGACTTTCTCAATCAGAGCGAAACGGAGTTCTGGAAAGCTGGAAGAATCAGTTAAATATCGCAGTTTGAAATGCTTCAAAATGAGCTAGAGCTTGTCCCAATTAGCCAACTGATTAGTGTAATCAATGTGCAAAAAGGTGCTAACGCCGAATCTGCTACTAGACTACTGTACCAAGGGAAATTAGAGACTGAAAACACTGAAGCAGGAACACCGGCAAGTCCAAGCTTATTAAGAGAAAATGCTCAAAATCAAGCTCTGAAATTAAAAATTGCTAATTACCACAAGATAATGGAGCAGATAAATCAACTTCACGATTTTCTGCGTGAAATCAGTACCACAAACAATTAAAAATATTGTTTCACTTCACCAATATCCATATTTGGCACATGTATACGCTAATGTTCCTTCCCAGCTTTAAATATCTGTTTACAGATTATGTAAATTTTTAAAATCCATTAAATTTCATGTCATTTAAATTCATTCAATTCATTTAATAAACGAATGTACAAGATACACTGAATTTGAGATCTACACATGAAAAATCTTGTATATCCCATAAATACAATACGAGTACATAAGACTTAACTTATGTAACACAATACATAGAAACATTCAACTATTAAAATTATTCCAGAGACTAACAGAGGCTATTTAGAACCAACAAACAACGCCTTAACTTTTATTACTTTAGTCCTTATCGACTCATCAGTTTTTTACTAGTTCTTGTTCTTCCCAGAGCGTGTACTTGCATTTTTTCGAATTTCTCGAACGACATCATCATTTCCCTGTCAAAAGACATAACAAAGCCAAAATTATTGTCTCTGAAACCTATTTCAGATGTCTCGCATTATCAATTATAGCAATAGTACCACAAGGTACCTGTCTCAACATCTTGTCTTCCCAACTAGCCAGGGCTTTGGAGTAGTTAAGACTTTCCTTCTCATACTTCGTTGTGTATGGTGCCTTATCTGCTATCGCTCATCGATTTCCATGCTTTTAAAAAATAAATAACACACAGTCGCATTTATTTTCTCAAACAACAGGGACCATTTTGAACGCCTGCGTTGCAATCTCGGTTGAATGTAATTTTATAATAGCATATCAAATAAATATGTTTTGTGTAAGCAATACTAACCAGCTCCGAGCTTTTTTGCTCCAATTTGATAGTCAGCCATCTTTGTGCCCCGGGGGATATTCTCGGCAAGATACATAAGGAACGCTGAAGCAGGCTTTTTAGGCCTACCTAGTTCCTTTAGTCTGCGGCGTTTATCTCGTCTTTCCTTCTCCAGTTGTTTTTCTAATTTGAGCTGATGCTGGGCTTCCTTCTGTTGAGGAGTTAGCGATTTATTGTACCGTTCCAAAATGGAAGAATATGATGCTAAGTCGCTCTGGTACGCTTCTTTGTATGACTGTTTTATGGACTCGTCAAGATTTCCCCAACGCTGGCCTATCATTCTCATGATTTCTGTGTTTGAGAAACATTTACTGCATTCAGCTTTATCATTTATTTATGCCGATACATGCAACCACAATTTCGAACTGATTTAGTTTTTCAAGATATAATAAGAAGCTCCACTCACCTTTAGCATGCACGCTAGGGTTTTGCTTTTGAACTTCATCTCTGACTTGACCTAGAAACCTAAAGTATGGCGTAAGGGGCCTTTTAGGCCGCTGTGGAATCTCTACTTCCTTAACTGAAGCTCCATACTGCCTACAATTTAAAATCAAATGAATATAACTAATAATAACGTCATACAATAATAATATCTAAAATATTCTTTAGATTATCAATTAAACAAGTTTAAGTTTGGCAAACAAAATTAGGTAAGGTTTAGGTACAGTCATGAGTAGTTAGTTGGAAAAGTAAAAGTTTTTGTTTAGTTTGAAAATTTCACAAATACGTAATCAGCAGAANATTCTTTACATTATCAATTAAACAAGTTTAAGTTTGGCAAACAAAATTAGGTAAGGTTTAGGTACAGTCATGAGTAGTTAGTTGGAAAAATAGAAGTTTTTGTTTAGTTTGAAAATTTCACAAATACGTAATCAGCAGAATAAAAACGAAAATGAAGTGCAAAGTAGTATGAATATGAATATTAAAGTACACGACTAATAGACACTAGAGAAGTCTGCCAAACAAAAAATTACGAACTGTGGTGACCTCTGCTGCGAAACAGGTCCTACAACCCCTCCGCTCACTCGAATTCTTAACGTTTTCAGTCCATTTGATGATCCACGAGCTCATTCTGCTGCAACTAGCAAGGTCACTGTTTAATTTGCTCAAGACTTTTACGTAGCCACAGCCAGCGACTTCGAAAACAGCAAGAAAACAATATTCCAACACAGGTTCCACACCCACACTCCACAGTTAAATGTGCAATTTTTCTGGTAATGGAAGGCTACCTACAAAAAGTAAAAGTAATCAATCAAAACTCTACTAATTTTTTCAGTTTTTTCACCATTTACTCATTCGCTGAAACTTGAATTGCACGCAACAACAGTATCATCAATCATTCAAACAATAAATGTACAATAATAATTAATATGAAGTAAAATTAAATTTTTTCAAGGAAGAAGAGACAGAATTAAACTGTAATCTTACCATGCAATTGCTGTCTTGTCTGTTATATTACGTTGTCACATACTCCTACTTTAAAATCAATTTTTTACTTAACATTTAATTAACCCAGCTGATTGCGCACATTATCCACAAGCCTATAACAAACTGCTTCTTTTTTTCGTGCCCCAAAGATTTCAAATTTCGACCATTGAGCATTCCGGGGCTCTCTGCGAAGTAAATAAAAATTGTAAAAATACTGAACTGAAAAGCTTACATACAGAAATGGACATGAAATGAAAAAAGGTGAAAAAATTCCAGCATCAAGCATCGCAGATCGCAGCAGAAGAGTAGCCAGCACAATTTTGCTTCAGTTCCGTGTGGCAATCCCATTCACATTCCTATCCTGCTCCACTTCTTCAGCCAATGTGAGGAAGAGCGGGTAGCCTCACAAATTTCGACCATTGAGCATTCCGGGGCTCTCTGCGAAGTAAATAAAAATTGTAAAAATACTGAACTGAAAAGCTTACAGAAATAGACACGAAATGAAAAAAGGTGAAAATTCCAGCATCAGCATCATCTGTGAATGGAGATCGCAGCACAGCAAAGTAGCCAGCACATTTGCTTCAGTTCCGTGTGGCAATCCCATTCACATTCCTATCCTGCTCCACTTCTTCAGCCAATGTGAGGAAGAGCGGGTAGCCTCCTACACTCGCCTTTAGCGTAATCCATAAAAGCCTGAACAAAGGAATAAAAGCGGCTTGAAAAGTAAAGAAAATTGGTCTATTCAGTTTTGCATTGGAAGGTATCTTTCTGCAAGGACACTGTGCCCTTTCTGTGTTATGCAAGTGCACTTTTTAAATATTTAGCCCCGCCCATCGGACAATATGTGTAATGCTTGCTCACTACTTTTGAGCGCTGAAATTTTTTTTGAGCACCTGGCTCTGGCTTTGTCGTTCGCTTTTCGTCCAGGCTCTGTAATGCATTTTTTGGGGGAAAGGTGAAGGAGGACTTTTTGACAAAACACTTCAGCTTTCTCTGTTCGCCATTCATCTTTTGTGCGCTGAGCTGACTTGTCAGAGGAGAGCTTTGTGATTTGAGAAAATTTCGGAAACTTAGAAAATTTAACTACTTTAAAAAGTTAATTTGCTGGTAAGTAAGAAGTTGTTAGAAGATAGTTTTACTTAAAATTAAAAAAATATAGAATCAGTCATTTAGCGAAAGAATGAAATACCGAATAATCAAATTGGTTGGATGGGGTTGGGGGTGGCAATATAGTAAAGTTAAAGCGATAGTAGCAATACCATACATACTGCTCCAGCGGAAGTCACTGAATTCGCATTATAGTAATTGGTAATTTAAGCGAATGTTTCTATTTCAGTGTCGTTGGTCCAAAATCGGAAGTAAAGATGTTTGAAGCACGTCTTGCCGAGGGTGGTATTTTGAAGAAGGTGTTGGATGCCATTAAGGACCTCCTTAACGAAGCCAGTTTTGATTGTGAGTTTACAAATTTTTATGAAATTAGTGGGGTTTATTTACTTTTTGCTAGAAGATGGCATAATAAAGCACGATTGCGACATTACCATTGAAATTTAAATTTAATGTTTTAGGTTCGGAAGCTGGTTGTAAGTTCATAAAGCAAAATTTTATAGTGATTTCATTTGAAATTTACTTGACACTTTTGAGCATTTCTTGTTAACTCAATTTCTCATCTTATATCTTTTTAACAATTCATGCGTAGGAAACCGATTATGCATGCGTCATTAAGATGCCTTCTAATGAGTTCGCCAGGATCGTCCGTGACCTGTCGCAGTTTGGTGAATCCATCGCTATTTCTTGTTCAAAGCAAGGTGTAAAATTCTCATCTACTGGTGATATTGGAACTGGCAATGTGAAATTGGCTCAGGGAAGTAGTGCCGATTCTGATGAAAACATCGTTATTGACCTGCAGGAACCTGTTACTCTTACATTCGCCTCAAGGTAGGTAGCAGATAACCTATTTTAAAGTACATGTACATAATGTGATTCTAAAAGAAACGGGTGTTATCCAAATATAGAATAAGAAACCAAAATCAACACCTAAATGATTTTACCGCAGCGTTTTGATGTTTCCTTTATGATAACTCTATGACTATTATTTCGTGGTAGAGGGGAGATCAAAGCGCTGTGACTTTCCTTTTTCTGGTTTCCGAAAGATTTGGCGTTAAACAAGTTCTATTATCTGGATAATTGGTTAGGTACCTGAATTCTTTTGCGAAGGCTGCTGGATTGTCTGAAAAAGTAACTCTCTCCATGTCCCAAGATGTTCCTCTTGTAGTAGAGTTTAAAGTGGCCACTAATGAATCCGACTACGGCTACATTCGGTATTACTTGGCCCCGAAAATCGAGGATGAGGACAGTTAAGCACAAAGTTCAAAGTACCGTTTTTGACGTAAATTATAGCATTATTTTATTTTGTGCGATTTCACAGTATAGTAGCGTACATAAAATAAACATCATTTTAACAATCTTTTGATTCAATTCTGTGTAATTCCGTGAGTGTTCATGTTAAAAAAAAGTTGTTTTTGCTTTCATGTTCAAAACTTATCACTTAATTTACTTTTTACCTCTTCCAGGAGAACATTGGAAGTAAATGCATGCATGTGTGGTTATGTAAGATCTTGATGTTAATGTTATCTAAATAAAGCATTAAAGATTGATCATTAATTATCCTAAACTAAAATTGAACAATTATTTAATTTTTAACTGAACTATCATGTATCAGTAAGTTTTCTGCACAACTTGTTTACCCAGACCTCGGAGTCTATGACTCAATGACATGATAAATATGAAATAGTATTGAGGAAAAAGATTTCGAATCCTTGCACATTCGCATTTAGTAGTTTTGGACTGCAGCTTGAAAAATGAATGAGCACATATGGCATGGCTAATAAATTATTATTCTTTCCAACGTGCGTTTTTTCATGCAAAATATAACAACGATGATATAATGATTTTACGCGGCGTTATGAAGAGTTTTGCCATAAAATAAAATAATTTCCGTTACATATATTAAGCTTTTCATTGCGAGTGCAACTGAAGAAGTAATGACAATTTCTTACACCGTAAATAAAGTTAAAAATATAAAGCGATAACAAAAACGCGACTTTATTCATCCATTTTTATTTATTCAAAAAGTTAACTTATTTCGTCACATAGCATCGTTTAACCGACAGTTCTGCTTACTGCCTGTGAAACTTGCCAAGCACGGATAGTGTTATCGGTGTATCCGGCATACAAGGTTTGTCCATCATTAGACCAGGCCAAAGACAAACAGTCAGGCTGAACATTTTTATTGGTATTAGACGAAACTACTTCAGGCTTCAGCTCATCCACCATGTTCTTGGTCTCAAGGTCCTGTTGCAAGAAAAAAGTTAGACTTTATTATATTGCTCAGTAAAGTAACTCAGAGTTTTGCTCACTTTCTTTCACTGGAAAAATAGAATTTAGACTGCCCTTGTACTTACCCAGATCTTAATAGAAGGACCAGTAGCAGCACAAAGCCAGTAGCGGTTGGGAGAGAAGCACAATGCATTGATGATGTCGTTATGATCCAAAGTGTAAAGATGCTTCTCATCATGAAGATCCCAAAGCATGGCCTTGGCGTCCTTTCCACCGGAAGCGCAAAGTGAGCCATCAGGAGATACTGTGACGGTGTTCAAGTATCCAGTGTGCTTGTCGTGAGTTGCCTTCAGTTTGCAGTTGGCAAGATTCCACACCTGTTTCAAATTTTTTAAAAAATCAGAAAATTATAATATTTTCAATAGCAGCTAAAACTGAATGCTCCAACAATAGTACTTGAGGAGACCGTATTTGTAGCAGTTATCTTCCCTTCCTTATTTCAATTGATAATTGAAGCAAGGATAATTCGAAGATTGTAAAGCCATATTAAATTTTGCACAATTCCGACCCTCAACCTGCTATTGATGGAACAAATCAAGGTCTAATGATGTGCAAAAAACGTCGGTATTCGATATACTATGCATTTTGTTTATTTGTCATACCTTGACAGACTTGTCCCATCCGCACGAAACAATAATTGGCTGAGCAATGTTCGGGGAGAACCTCACGCATGAAACCCAGTCAGAGTGGCCATCTTCTTGAATGGTGAACTTGCACTGAGCAAGGGTGTTCCATAGCTTGATAGTATGATCCCGAGAGCCAGAAACAATCTGACGGTTGTCAGCAGAAAATGCAACGCTCAAGACATCCTAAAAGTATTTTAAAAGACCGCTCATTTAGTAACAACTCAAAATGGACGGACCAGTGGGATATACTGGTCTTCCATTCCATACACGATGTTTTTAAATAAATGGACTTTGCCAAAATAGTATTTAGCAGCAGCTCTGATAAGTGGCCCCAAAGGACGTCATATCATCGCATGATTACCAGTGTGACGATGCATTACGGAAACGGAATAGGGACACCGCGTAGCCTCAGGCTGCACGGAACGGTATGATGGAATTGCCGTTTGCGTAATTGTTACACCTACCTGAGTGACCCATTGCTGGCTCACCTCTACTTGTGTCAAGTGTTACAAAAAAAAGTTACAAAAAATCTTGCACAGTTCTTTTCTCATCCCTGATGCGAAATGCCGGGTAATCGTAAATGATGGCTCAATGGCCAAAAAGTTTAGCAAGTGACGATTGGGAGAGAAAGAACCTTAGTGTGATCTTCAAATCGACGAGTGGACTTTCCAGCACTCAAGTCCCACAGGCGAAGAGTCTTATCCCAGGATCCAGAAAGCGCAAAGTTACCATCCGATGACAAAACGACGTCAGAAACAAAATGGGAGTGTCCATACAATCTCTTAACTGGCATTCCAAAGTTTGCCTCATTCCTGGTCAACTTCCACACAATCAGTGTCTTGTCTGAAACAACAAATAAGTCAATTATATCCCACAACCAAAAAACTAGATCCATCTTCATCTCATAACCAATAATTTTTTAAATAAATATCAGTCCCATATCCGCAAAAAGTTTATTGCATTTTCCTTAGAATCAAGTAAAAGAATCATCACTTTTAAATTTTAATAGCTCAATTATTGAGCACCGTCGCAAAACTTTCAAATAAGCAAAAACTAATTAATTAACTTTACCTCGAGAAGCAGACAGAAGGATGTTTTCATCCTTTGGGTTCGTAGCGATTTGAGTGACCCACCCACTGTGACCTCGAAGGGTACCACGGAGCTGCAAAGTTACTGATGAACCTTCCATCTTTAACTACTTCAACTTTCACACCAATTCCTAGCCAGTTAGTTAGAATTTTTTTTAAAAAAATTAATTTGTCTGGTTTGTGACAACGAAGTCAAGTTAGCCTTCCTCACAAGCAATGGAATGAATGAGAGAGTCCACAGCAGCAGCTCAACACAAGCCCTAGTGGCATACACCGGACCGGGCTGTATGGCAAATCAAATGAGGTGCGAGGAGCGATGAACGGCGTGGAGGCTCCTCTTGAAATTTCTCTGCAGATCAAGAGGTGGCAGTGCAAGTCACTGTCAGCGCTTTCAAAATTGAGATTTACAGCTTCTCCGTTAGATGGGGCGCAATGTACAAGAAGAAGTGAGCGAGTTGCGAGCTTCTGTTTTTGGCCTTTGTTGCTGTGCCAAGATGCCAAGATGATGCTGGTGCAAGCAAGCATTTTGTCGAAATTAGTTAGGTAATCACTTTAGAATTTAGAATTTTTTCTGCCTTTCTTGATAGAGAAATACGCATCTTTATTTGCTAAGCTCATTCCATACTTCAAAAAAATATGTTTTCTGGAAATAGTCGGTAAAATCGGCATTTACTAAAAAAACGCCGTGAAATAATATAAGATTTTTTTTGGGAAGTAGTTTACAAAAAGTACAGAAAGTTCTAAAGGTACAATACTTTATGTAATAAAATAACAATAAGATATAAATTAGTCAACAATATCATTATGCTACTACAAAATATATATTCAACGGAGTAGCAAATGAGTTGAATATATGGTGGTGTGGTAGTGGTGCATGGTGGTTTTGCAATTTGAAATTTTTATCCTGCGGTAGTAGAAGGAACGTGATTGTTTGCACATCAGTTTAAATTTACTAAATATTTATTATCTTTTCCATCCATGTAACGCAATCTTTGGGAGGTCAATGATTGGCCTGAGTTTTCTGAAAAAAATATAGAAATGATTAGAGTTAAAGTGTGGGATTTTTTGTGAGTATTTTAAAGTCAAAACCATAAAATTGATCTTGAATTGGTGATGCATGAGTTTTGCTTCTTACTGAATGTATGCTGGTCTTCCGGTTGGAAAGTTTAGTTGAAATTGCGATTTGTTCCTGTTTCCGCCTTTTGGAGGCCTGTACGACGCAAAATCTCCAGATGCCCAACCTACCGCTGCTTTCTGATTATTATTATTATTATTTCCTCCATTGTTATTTCCTCCCTTGTTGTTGTTATTGTTGCTTATCATTTGATTTTGCGCACTGGCCCATCCAGTAGGTTGTGCGACTACCATTTGCATTTGCGGATTCCCCCACCCGGACTGCATCTGCATCATTGATGGAGGAGCTGGCCATCCTCCTCCTGCTCCTCCTGCTCCTCCTCCGCCAGAGTTTGGTCTGGGTCGGTTAACTGTCACCGTAATGAATTCTTGGGCACCTACTACTCCTCCACCTCCACCCCCACCACTTCCCCAGCCGCCTCCATTGTTATTATTATTATTGTTATTATTATTGTTGTTGTTATTGTTATTATCATTATTTCCCCATCCGCCTTGATTGGCCTCTTCTTCTGGATCTCCCCTTCCAATGCCTAACTTGCTGAGTGCATTTCCAATTCTCATTAGAATTCCACCTCTCTCTTTGTTTCCCTTTTCCCCCAAACCATGAAACTTTACGTAAGCCTCACTAAGTTTTGTACTATGATCGTGATGTCTGTCATTGTGAAGTTTCATCCAGCCGTGACCATGTCCATGGTCCATTCCAGTCCTGTGATCACCTCCAATCCATATTCCTCTTCCTTGCCTTCCGGAAGTTGGTTTCTGGTCCTCTAACTCTTCACTTTCCTCCTTCCTAGCTTTTTTCGACTTTTTTCCACTCACTTCACAAAAAACTGCGGCTACTACCAGCCCAAATAGCAACAGAAAACGCCACTGTGACCTCATGATGCCAGTACAAAATTGCAGAGAATTATCACTCAAAATCCAAACGATATTTTTCGCTCACGTTGAAAGAGCGTTGGTCGTCCGTCACCAAGAAAAAAATAGAATGGGCTAGTGCAAAACGAAGACGATTTCTTTTTTCAGAAAAGAGCAACCCTTTTTCAGCTGAAAAGAGAGGCTTCTTCTGCTCTCTCTCCCTCTCGTTCTCTTCCGCTCACTCTTCCACTACCAAAGTTCAATGCTCACACATGAAATTAAAAATTTGTACTGAGATGTTTGAAAGTGATAGTTTTTGGTTAAATACTTTTGCTATAAAAACTTGAGTGATTCAATAATCATCAACATCATCATCTTTTAAGCTCCAATGGCATCACCATCATATTGTGCAGGCGAAACTTGTCAGGCTACTTTGCGTTGTACACTTTGTTTGCGACTTTTTCTAGACCCTTAAGTATATTAGTCCTTTGCATCCTCAAAGGTCCACTATGCGTTTATTTTTTTACGTTGTTTGTATGCAACTTTGACAAAATACCCAGCAATAATAATAACGACAATCAGGTGTACTTTACTTATCGCTGTCAGTAAAGTTATATCCTCTATGGCTGAACATAATATTTTTTATGCACGCACCAACATACTTTACGATTACGAAGGAGAATGTTTACTTTAGCAGTGAAATATGAAAACTGAAAACAAGATTATTATACATCCTGATATTGTTGCAAAATTGTAAAATTGCTAGTGAAAGAGGAAGAGGGGAAAACAGGCGAGCAATGGTGCGAATGTATGTACGTGTGTAATCAACATTGAATTGAATTCAATTTACTCTAATGTTGAGAAGGAGCAATATCATTGTCGGGGAATAATTTGGCATTGACTTTATGCCTGCATAGCGTTGACTCTTGACTGATGGTCAGCAAAGCCGGCTTTTGACCAATTCTTATTGTTGTGCAGTTGATTGTGTAAAAATCGCTAGGTATAGGGGAAAAATTCTTTTAATGTTTAAATTGATTACTTAAGCCAAGTAATTCTGATATTGCAAGGTAGGCACTTATGTATGTATGCATTTTGATTTCTGCTGTACATTTCCACGAGAAGAGAAGCTACTAAAAAACTTTAACACTTGCTGCGTCTCATGTAAAGTGTGCTTCTTAATGAGATAATTATAAGTACAGGTCTGGTTCAAAACGCAACGTATCGTACTCGTACTGCTACCACATAGTGCGTGAATTTGACAATGTAGGTTGGCGTTTTGTCACTTTTTCTGCAATTTGCATGCGTATGGCACGATACGGATATCCGCTAATATTCATTTCATTATGGAATTGCTATACCGTGTTTTCTGTGGGATTCACTGGCACCAACAAAGTAGGTATGCTGCTGAACAGAATTTTTATTTTACTTAAGGCTTATTTCCATTTAATCTCAGGATATATCATAAAATGTACATAACTCACAAGATGAAAATAAAAAATTTCTTTCCGATGACACTTTTCAAACAAACTGTGTGGTAAAATGGAAAATTTGGCCAGTTCGATTTCTGATAATCTTATCATATAAATCAATCTATGTAATGACTCCTTAATGAAATCTCATTGTTGTGAAAGAAAGTCGTAATAAAACTTACGTTAATCAGCAGCTTAATGAACTAAATTCGTCAAATGATGTCACGAACACCTAGTCTATTGCATATTCATGAGAACAAATCTGATTGTGAGAATAAAATAGCAAAAAATTACTTGACTTTATTCATTATTGTGAAAAGTTGCGGTTTTGTGGAAGAGCACGACATCATTGTACACACGTTTTAAAATATTGAAGTTAAATCCGTTGTCGTTTTATTATAGATCAATCACAAAGCGAAAGTTTCCGAATTTGCATAAAATTTGATTGTGTTTTAGTAGAAAGCGGGACACAGGTCTTTTATTTACCGATGAAAATAATGAGACATATCGCGTAGTGTCTTATTGTTAGTCAGACACTTACATACTTTTAAGCTATGTATATACAATTAGGCAATTAGGTACTATAATTCGAAACAAGTCCTTCATTTATAAACCAGAATGATCTATTATTAAGCAAATAAACCCGTACCATACAATGTACATGAGAACTTGGGAAGCAGCAACTGTACAGATGTCAACCTTTAGCAATTTATACTAACAAAAAAGTCAATTTTTTCAATCCTCCGCTTTGCTTACTGCTGCAAAATAGTACATACCTACAGATACTTTGTTTTTGCTGTAAACGCTACTTTCTCTGGCATTCCCTCTTTCCACTTCAAGCATTGCAAGTTTTGTTAAGTATCAAAAATAGCAAATTATTTTCACAAGTTATATAAAGAACTTTCTCCGTGAGTGCCCTTTCTATTATGTATTCTTATTGCTCTTATCCTTTCCTAAATAAAATAAAATAAATAGTCTACTACAGACTGTTACTCTTCAGTGCAAATTGCGACGGAAATTTTAAGTCGTAAATGCACAATACACTTGCAGTTGTCTCATAAAATACCTTTGCCTTGTATATAGTCTATCCTTACCTGCTTGCTGATTTAAAGAGGTAACTATCCGAAATCATAAACTAAAATTGTTCTTCGCTGTTCGCTGCATTGTTATAAAACTTGGGCTGCATCTGCATTTTGTAAAAAAAATGAAGAGAAAAGTGAAGATCACATAGAAAGGTTAAGGTTAATTATTTTGGCAATTTTCTCCTTTCGTGCCGTACTGTAATATCAATTTGCAGATTGTAGCCACTTAACGTTTCATAAACGTGATACAATACACGAATAGTCTAAAATCATCTCGTCATAAGTCATAAGTGATTTGTTATTTTTACTCTGCAGGACTACAAGCTAGTGTAGTATGCACTGTATGGTTTTTGAGCATCTTTCAAATAAATTACAAAATGTCAAAATGAGTAAAATGTTGAAACCATGCTGTTTCTACAAGAGAGAGTCCCTCCATTTCGCCCTTTTATTCTGCAGCCTTATAAAACTTTAAAAAACACTAATTTCGTCTTTCACTTCCAAAAATATCTCTCCATTCTTTTTAACAGTAAAGATGAGCATTAATTGAACCTTAAAATACCTACCTCGGGTTTATTAGTCGACAGTGAATGTCTATTATTTGCAATATGTCATAATGACTTTGATGATAAAATTCATACAAGATATATTCCTAATTAATTATAAAGTGAGCAAGCCCGATCTCACAAATTTAATTTCTATAAATAGGTACAGGTACAAGACAGGGTACGGCAACTATACCTTGGGGAATGCCACCAAGATTGAGACANCTTTGATGATAAAATTCATACAAGATATATTCCTAATTAATTATAAAGTGAGCAAGCCCGATCTCACAAATTTAATTTCTATAAATAGGTACAGGTACAAGACAGGGTACGGCAACTATACCTTGGGGAATGCCACCAAGATTGAGACAACGCTCATAGAGCGAATAATGTGTACGGAGTAGGGATATATGCAATCGAAGTTTTATAGTGCATATATTATGAAAATCAGTAAACATGACGGTAACAGATATTTTGCTGATGATGCGAGTTTCGTTCAAATGGGGAGAAAACTTTCGATTTCATTTGGCATCAGAGGGAATACGGTAACTTACGATAAATAATACCTCTATACCAAAACATTTTACTATTGAACTTGCCCTTGCCTTGCAGTTAAATTCGCAGTAGCATCCGCATAATGCGTATAGTTGACGATAGTGTACAAAAAGGAAGGAAAAGGCTCCTTTGGCTTGCATCATTGAGTCTTTATCCATTTTATCTAAATTGCATCTCCCAGTAGTAGTAAAGTAGTTACCAGCAGAAGACGGTAAAGTTCTGCTTTTCATAACAGGTTATTTTTTTTAAGTCAAAGTTTGACTGGTGCAGTAGATATATCATTTTGGTAGGCCAGGTATGTATATGGGCACACTAGAAATGTTGAGATGGGTTGAGTGGACGGACATGCATCTCTGAATGAAATCTAGCAAACAAAAAAATACAATTTTGTAAAATTTGCAGCACTTCACTTTATGGTCAAAGGGAATTCTTTGATGTCCACAGTCCACATTTTTAAATGAAGATCTTGCAGATATTTGTTATTTGTCGAATCGCTTTTTTGAGAGAAACGGAAGGAAGAAAGGTGCCAAAGTGCGTCCAATCCTTGCTGATAAAATGATGCGGCAGTGGCGATATGATGGCTGTGTTGTTAGTTTTCGTCCACTTCTATCGTGCATGCAATTTATGCATTGTATAGATCCACTGAGCACTATTTTCAATGGCCCTTAGATTTTCTCATTTTCCTTCTGACCAGTAATGACATTTTTGCTACAGCCAAAAGTATTTTCAGGGTTGTGGTCAGGAATACTAATAATCACAAAATTTATGAATAGCAACATCAGGTATAAGAACCGCATATAATGTAAGTTCATCACATTATCTGCATTGCATAAACACTATGTAAAGATGATATTGATACCATAATGTAATTAGTAGCCAATTTGGAAGCAAAAATTAATTTGAAATATGAGTCAGACCCAGTTCTAACATAAATGTTGATTGAGAAGAGCAAGTTTGAATGAATTCAAAATGGGCAGGAGTAAACAATTTGATGATGGCATAGGTGTTAGATCATTGAACTTGACAGTCTAGATCTATGTAGAGTGCGAATTGTGCTTAATAACTTTTCTTGCAAAGTGTAAACTTGTAACACTGTTACCCTTATTGTTGTAGCATAGAGATGTACTTGCTTGATGCTTCTGCCTGTGATGTGGGCAGTTGAGCAAATTTAGGGGAGCTAACAATGAAATTATTATGCATTATTGCCACGTAATAATAATGCAGTTTAGTTTGAATTACACTGACATGTAATATGTGAGTGCACTTGAACTACTTATGGTTATTAGTATAGTATAGTACAAGATGAAGAAATATTGTGACATTGTAAATTGATGAGCAGCGAGGCTGTATTTAACTCATAATTCATTATGATTTCCTCTTTTTTGTGAACGGTAGCCTGATTACTGCTACTACTGATTGAAGATGGTTGATGCATTTAGTGTTTTAATTCCGTTCTTTATTTCAGTCGGTGCTGATCAATTAATTAAAAGTGATAATACAATGCCTGTACAAAATTGTTACGAGATTTGAAATTCGTAAGGGTTTGCATTTGGATTATTTAACTAAAACTGAGATTAAGACATGATAAAAATATAAAATAATCATCTTTTGTTTCCTTCTTTAGTCGCAGCTATTTGTGGTTAAGTAACAATATTCGCCAACTTTTCTTGAAATCCACCTGAGAAGTGAAACTTTCGTCAAGACTTTTTAAATTATTCATAATTATACAAATCAGACGTTCGTTTCGAACATGGCACAAGGCAGGTGTTAATAAATAATTTCTTCCTTATTACCTAAACGTTGTCTGG